>VMDR010000624.1:147500-199671 GCA_007922815.1 Macrotus californicus
CCTTAGGAGTTATCTCGTCCACGTTTTCAACCTCCCTCCCCCCACCCCCGTCCTGCACATGCTGATCCCCACCAACCAAGTGATATGGCAGCATCCCAGGGGTAGCACAGTCTCTACCACCTGTGATTCTCATTTGGGCAAAGAGATACACACGCACAGCACGTGAACCATAGCTCCAACACAAATCTCGAAGCCCAGGGAGTCCGGAGTGCTCAGTGGGGTAGGGTCCTGTTCAGCAGTGCCTTCTCCTTTGAGTGCCTGGAAACAGAACCGATGTCCTCTGAGAAAACGCCCCACCCGGGGAGCTGCCCAGCACCAGACAGAAGTTACTAAAGGCAGCACCAGGAGTCACATCTCCTGATTCTCAGTGTGGCCTTTTTCTCTCAATATTCTGCTTCTACTCTGTTCTCTAAGGGCCTTGCCAAATGACAAAAATGAGACCAGTAAGGGTCTGTCCACAGTTTAATCACGTACACAGGCAAACACACCACCTGCAGTCAGCTGAGCTCGCGGGTTATCACCGATAGCGATGCGCTGTTTTCTTTCTGCAAGTGGGCTCAGAAGAAATGCAACTACAGCCAACCCCACTCTTTATTCATTAATTCAAAAGCACTTAGTAGCCAAAGACTCAATCTCCCCTCAATGAGAAAACTCCACTTATAATAATAGTTAATAATTTAATAATAGCTATAGTGAAGTGCTAATGGGTTGCCTTTTCTTTCTTACCCTCTGAAATACAGAAACGCAAACCCCCCTTCTCCCAGTCTTATTAGTTCCCAACCAATTTAGTCTATATGGGGTGGGGTGGGGGGGGTAAAAGTAGGCTTATGGTTTTTCTCATGGAAAACAATAACTAAAAAATAATCAAACAAGACTCAACTGTGTTTCGCGAGCTCACAGTGGTAAACCGGCGTTTGCCCCACCCTGGACTGAGGTGTACGTCAGCGGACAAAGCCACTACCTGTAGACACGTCAAGTACCTCCTAATTTCTTGGGTTTTCTCCACAATTTGTCCTCCTCTAATTCAGGATAGGAAATTACTTAATGAAAAGCGGCATCCCCTGCGGGGTCCTTTCACACAACCCAGCTACTCGTTTTGGTCTGTTCTGGAGAAGCTTTCAGCAGCCAAGGAGGCGGAGGTAGACTCCGCAGGTGACCCCCATCCGTGGAGAAAACCGGCGCTCTCTCTCTCTCTCCTCCCAGAACACGTAATTACTCTGTTTTCACCCTCTTATTCTAGTCTCAGCTTTCCACAAAAATATCATTTTCTGCTCCTACTCCAACATCCTAACACTCACAAAAGCCAAGTGAGGTGGTGGTGCTCTGGACTGTCTCTGCAGGCTGCTGGGTTCACGCTCAAGTCCACACGGCACCGCGTCGGGTGAGGCTCCGGCTGCCCCTGAAGGGCACCGCTCTCTGAGCTGCCACCACCAGCCGCTTTTGCAATGATTCCTGCCCCTGCATAACTCTCCTAAGCGTTCTACTGGCATTCTTTCATGGCCCACTTACTTCCTCTGCTTCTGGCTCTTTTTCCATCCGTTCATTCGCACCCAACACCTGAATTTAAACCTTCTATGCCAGATACTTTTCTTCCATTTCTTGTATAACATCGACTTTACCAGGCAATCAAAACCCTCCTTTTTTTCTCTTGTACTGACCACTATACATTTGCATACACAGCTACCAGCAAATACAGACTGAGTGTCAATGACACACAAGGCACTCGAATCTGCAGGGATTATAACGGCTCTGCAAGAAGACAAGTTGGCTCCCACCCAAGCAGGTTGTTCTGTATAAACGGTGCGCACAAAGTGACGTGTACTTTGGGCTCCAGGATGCAGGGCAGATCTGGACAACTTCTGACCCGTAAGCTCAAATTACATGGTCAGTATTCGTGTTGGTCCATGACCCGAAATACATGACATGTCAGTTATTGTCTAGTGAGGGGTTAGGACACAGGTGGCAAACATGAGGCCCTCAGGCTGAATCCAGCCCTCCACCTTGTTTTACCCGGCCCGGCACCTTGTTTCTACCCGGTGGCAGCACCAAGCTCTTTTTTAACTATTAAGGAGTAGTTACATTTACACAGTCCTAAATTACATTCGGTCCTTTGAAGGCAACCACATGGCTGATGTGGCCCTGGTGACAATGAGTGTGACAGCCCTGGGTTAGGATAATCACAGCTGATGCTAAACCTGTCTGCTGTGCTGGGAGCAACTAAAACCATTGATATAAATATCACTAAAAATGATGTAAAAACAAACTATAACTTAAATGTATGTCCTGCCCTTCCATCTCAGCTCCCCACACCAATAACATGAGAAAGAAACAAAACAAATAATATAGATTTTTAAAAAAATAACAAACATCTATTTTCTAAGTAATCTGACAAAAGAGTTGAAAGGAAAGGGAATATAATGAAATTTCATTGCACTTAAAAAAAAAAAAGCCCTGGCTGGGCAGCTTAGTTGGTCAGAACATCATCCCCATGCACCAAGGCTGCAGGTTCAATCCCCGGTCAGGGCGCGTATAAGAATCAACCGATGATGCATAAAGAAGTGGAAGAACAAATCGATGTTTCTTTCTCTCTCTCTCTCTCAAATCAATACACAAAATAAAATATATCTTTCCTAAATAAAAAAGGTTCCCTGAATCCCAATCCAATCAGCGCTGACAGGCATGTATGTTATTTAACTGCCCATAAATGAGCTTCTTTAAATAGTACCTGGTAACACCCCAAATTTCAGCATCTGCTCGGGCCACGAGGGGGAAAGCCCCCACTACCCTCTGCGGTGGCTGGGCCAGCCAGGCCCGGGCCACTGACTGCCAAGTCAGGGGATTCTCTAGACTGACGTCACGTAAAACTCCCGCATTGTCCGAAATCCCAGACACACTGACGAAGGAAGCACAAGACATGACAGAAACCATGATCTATACCAAAAAATTAAAAAAAAAAAAAATACAAGTCCAGTCAAGTGTGGCTCCCTCCTAATTTCCCCCTGGAATCTAACAAGTCCCCCTGGAGAGCCTGCCAGGGTCTCAAACCAACATCTCTAAAAGGGAACAGAACACCGTCTCCTTCAGCCGATCCGCCTGGCAACTTTCCTCTTTCCGTACAGCCAGCTGTCCTCGTCCTGACGCCAGAATCAGATTCTCCTGCCTTCCGCTCCCTCAACCGAACACCCACTCGGCCATTAGTAATAACAACAGCTAGCATCTTTCGAGAAGTCAACTACTGGCCAGGCACTAGACACCCAAAACCAGCCTGCTAACAGATCTCAGTACCTCAATTACCTCAGAGGAAACTGAGGCGCAGCTTCAAGTTCAGTAACTTGATGAAGGTCACTCAGCCAATAAGCAGCAAGACCCAAGCCCGACAACTGCCGCTCTGCCTATGCACCATGCTCAGGTGCATTCACGCCATCAGGACCTCACATCTGCCCAATATTTGTCCTGTTCCTAAGGCCACCACGCTGGCTCCTGCCTTTCTTCTGTGCGAACTACAGACACCCTCTCAACCTTCACATTTTCCATTGGAAAAAAAAAAAAGCAACTCTACATTGAAGTCCAATTCTTTGCCCGTCTTCAGAGATACACTATGCATTTCCATTTCCTGTCTACGCTGAAGTCATTAATACTGCGGAGAGCACTGCCGTAGTCTGCAAGGCCCGATTCAAATGACACCTTTGTTGTGACAGTTTCTCTGATAAGGAGGGAAGAGCCATAAGAAGGGAAAAAGAAGTGCTACTCCTGATGGAGCGCTTTCTTGGTGGGAAAGCCTGCATGGCCGCCCAGGGAGACAGTGCTGCCGTGCCCTCCAGTGCGCAGACAGAACCGGCACGCGGGGGGTCAGCACCGCATCCGGGGCTGCACAGCTGGGGAGTGTCCGTGCCCGCAGCTCTTCTCTGTACCAGGCTGCCCTGGTGAATTCTCAGGAGCCACCCTTCTCGACTTCCTCACGGGTGGACCAGGCTGACCACAGCTGACTCCACGGCTCAGTCCCTACGTCCCCAAAGCAGAACGAACATCCAGGCACCTGCACTTCCTGATGGCTCTTAGTGAGGAGAAACCAACGTGCCTCTGAAGCGTGCTTGCCAAAGCAATTCAACCCGAATCTAACTACGCCTGCCTCCCAAGTGGCGCTCCTCAAATGTTAGTGTGCATGCGAATCCCGTGGGGCTCTGGTTAAATGCAGATTCTGACTCAGCAGGTCTGGGTTTGGGCCTGAGATTCTGCATTTCTAAGCAGCCCCTAGAAATAACCTGTGCTGCTGGACCATGCCCACCCTTCGAGCAGCAAAGCCTGGGATCTGGACCTGACCCCTAGTTTGTAAGACACAGGGAAGAGAGAGGAACAAATTACACAGCTCACGGCCAGGGCTGGAATGAGGGGAGCGAGGCACACGCCTCAGATGCAAAATTTAAGGGAGCAGCAAAAAAACCCATAGTAATAAAGATAAATATTTTAATACAAAATTTTAAAAATTAAAATAAAGGCAAAAAAAAACCCATGATGAATACAATGTCACAGTTTTAAATAAAGACAGTCAGTATCACTGATTTTTCTTTCTGTCTCCTACTCTGACACAGGTGCACAGCCCTGCATGCTGTAAGCAACCTGCCAAATCCAGGGCATAAAAAAGCCCTGGAGCAATGGAGACCTGCCTGGTCTCCACACCACATAGGTCCTATAAAAGGGAGAAGGCGTTATGAGGCTTCAGAGACAAAGTACGAAAGTTGTTCTGACATTTATGAGAACAGGGTGACAACAGAGGAAGTACAAACATACCTAGGATGTGGGTTTGATTCCCAGCCAGGGCGTGTATAGGAGGCAACCAACAGACGTCTCTCCCTCACATCTCTCTCCCTCTCCCTCTCCCCTCCACACACACTTTCTCTCTCTCTAATATCAACAAACATATCCTTGGGTGAGGATAAAAAAATAAAAAGTAAGACTGAGAAAGGATGCAGAGATACACAGATATGCAGTAAAGCAGATATAACAGTAAAATCTAGAATCCAAGTCACAGGTAAGCAGGTGTTTATTGTAGACTCCACTCTGCTGTGTGTGTGATATTTTCATAGAAAAGAGGAAAACATACTTGCCTATATATTAAACAGGTAAGGAGTCTAAGAAGAGGACAAAAAAGTAAAAGGCAGAGTGTAAGGGAAAGAACAGTAAGTAAAAAGAAGAAAAAATTAGAAGGAGAGTCAGACAAAAATATAAATGAAAACACACAGAACACTGAGGGCATGCAGAAAGAACCAGAAACACTCAGGGGGCTTTGCAATGAGTGTCTTGGTCCCTGGGCCACGTGTCCAGTTCTTACCACAAACCTATATTAAATGCTAACAGCCCTGGCTAGTGTAGCTCAGTGGACTGAGCGCTGACCTGAGAACCAAAAGGTTGCAGGTTCGATTCCCAGTCAGGGCACATGCTTGGGTTGAGCGCCAGGTCCCCAGCAGGGGGCACACGAGAGGCAGCCACACACTGCTGTTTCTCTCCCTCTCTTTCTCCCTCCCTCTCTAAAAATAAATAAAATCTCTTTAAAAAGTGCTAACAAATATGTTCTATTTCATAAAGGAACTTCATTCAATCCGAGGGCTGAACATGTAACAGGAACATGACAGCTCTAATAAAGCTACAGGAAAGGCATTTAAAAGGTAATGCAGTTAACAAGCACAGCACAATTTGTATGCTGAAGTGAGCACTGCTCTCCAAAGTTGTCACACGCAGAGAAATTATGTGAGATTTAGAGCATGATTAGCCTGGGTCCAAATCCCAATTCCATGAATAAGCAGCCATATGACTTAAGACAAGTTACTAATCCCTCTAACCCTCAATCTCCTTATCTATGACATGGAAATACTATCGCCTCTCTCCCAGCGTGACTTTGAGGATTCAATGAGACCATATACATGGAAATGACTAGCCCGGCACCAGGTACAAAGCAATTCTTCATCAGATATTGTTTTTCTCTCCTCTTACTCTAATAATGCCATCATTGTCTCACATAGTTTAGTGACACGCGTTTGGAGTTATGGACCAGAAGAGAAGACAAGTGGTTCAGGTGGAGGGAAGAACAGAGGCACGGGTGCGAGGGCCGACAGCAGAGAGGCCTTCTTTTAAAAGCTGCTGGGCCACAGAGGTCAGGTTTAGAGGTCACGGAGGGAGGATGAGAAGGGGTATGGAAAGACCGGAGAGCAAGACAAGGGCAGAACCAGGCAGGGCCTATCACGCCATGCTGAGGGTCTTTGTCTTCCAGGCACTAGGGAGCCACTCACAGGTTGTCAGTGGAAGGGCGACGTGGTCCGAGCTGTCTCTTAGAAAGAATATCCTGCCCTGGCTGGTGTGGCTCAGTGGATTGAGCACAGGCTGTGAACCAAAGTGTCGCTGGTTCGACTCCCGGTCAGGGCACATGCCTGGGTTGCAGGCCAGGTATCCAGTAGGGGGTGAACAAGAGGCAACCAATCAATGTTTCTCTCTCTTTCTCCCTCTCTTCTCCTCTCTCTAAAAATCTAAATTTTTCATCTAAATAAATCTAAAAAAAGAAAGAATATTCTGATGGCTGACTGTATTGTTCAACCCCAGGGACTCTATTAACACAGAATACAGACAAAGACAAGATGTGGGCTGGAACAATATTATGAGTCCAAAACCTAAGTGTCACATCCAAAAACTCTAGCATGGCATGATCACCTAACAAGGATGGGGAATGAGGATGGAACCTGGGGACACCGACATTTACTGAAGGGACAAGCAGAGCAAGGACACCCTATAGGTAACTGAAGAGGACATGGTCAAAGAGAACTAAGTGTGGCAGATACGGGCTGAGAAGGGCCCGTTCAATGTAGTAGCTAAGAGGCTACCACTGAGCTTGTCAAGAGCAGGTTCAACCGAGTGATGGGACAGAAACCAAATTTCACTAAACTATCCCCAAGTGGAGACAGAGACTGCACGTGTGAGGCATGCTTTCAAGAACGGCATAAGCAGGAGAGAGACGGGGCGGCAGATAAATGGGGACACACAGTTGAGAGAGGACTAGGAAGAGTTTGAGAAATGGGGGACAGAAGTGGGAAAGATGAGACTAAAGATGCAAGGGAGGAAAAGGGCAACCATGGGGCGGGGGGTGCGGATGTAGGTCCGGGTGGAGGACCAGCCTTGGGCCAGAGGAGAGCAGCCTCTCCCAGAGACAAAGAACAAACATGTGCACATGACAGCTGCCCAGCGCCCTCCACCCACTCTTTGTAATGGCAGTTACACTTGTCTAAGGGTGAGTATGGAGGAGGCGGAGCAGGAAACAGGAAATCTGCGGATATTTCGAAGTAAGTGCGTGGAGCGCGAAAGAGTAAGCTGGCTGTGGGTTGGGTGCCTAATCCCCTCCAGGGGCATTCAGCAGCCTAGGTGTGTGGGTTCGCCCCGGCCAGTCGGCGGGCTGGGATCCTGCCCCCTGAGGACCCAGACCTGCATCCTCGTGTGGGTTCCTTCCTCCACAAATAAAATGTGTGACAAGAGTCTTCTGGGGGGGGGGGGGGGCCTTTGGGAATAACACTGAAAAAGACAAACAGGACCTCTGCTCTTTTGAGTCTTATGATATAAGAGAAGAAACAAACGGAGCAAAAGAATTACAACAGTAGTGAATATTACAGAGAGGTTCGTAGCACTACGAAGAAAAGGAAGGAAGACCGCCTACCCTCGACTGTCTCCCCAGACAGGGAAGAAATGATTTTTGAGACCTGGAGAAATGGTAGAGGACTGTCATGTGAAACGGGAAGAAAAGGGGAGACCATTCCTCAAGAGAACAGCATGAGTGAAGGCCCTCCACGGAACCCCAAAACAGAAAGAACACGTCACTTTGCAAGAGCTGGAAGTCCCACATGCTGAAAGGTGAAGTGTGGCAAGGGGACACACTTTTTATGGGGATGTACACACAGGGGACCACATCGTGTAAAGCTGATGAGAATTTTGGACCTAAGAGCAATCTGCACTTTTAATAAGATTGTTCTGGCAACGGTGTGCAAAATTGATTAGAAAGAGACAAGAGTGGACACAATGAGGGCAGTTAGGAGCCGTTCGGTAAGGGTCCAGGCCAGGGGTGATGGCACTACAAACAAAGGCGGTAACAGTGAGGACAGACAAAAGAAATCAAACAAAGGAAGAAGTTTAAAAGAAACAAAGGCACTTAGACTGTATAATCTGAGTGTGGGGAACAGGGATAAAGGATGAATGGAAGAAGACGGTCAGGTTTTAGTTTGGGAAGTCAGTCGGATGGTGAGTGGAGCTAATCACTGAGAAGGAAGAGGTTTGACACGAAAGCTTTAGATCTTATTTTTTAGACTGTTGAGGCTGAGGCACCTGTGAAGCATCCAAGCAGACAGGTTAGGTAAGCAGCTGAATGCATATGTTCCTAACCTTGTCATATGGCAGTCCTCACATTCTTCATATTTTTAAAAAGACAATAGAGGGAAACCTCAACAAAATAAAGGCCATATGTGACAAGCCCACTGCTCACGTCATACTCAACAGCAAAAGATCTACAGCTTTTCCTCTAAGATCAGGAACAAGACAAGGATGCCCACTCTCGGCACTTCCCTTCAACACAGTATCAGGAGCCCTACACAGCAATTAGGCAAGAAAAAGAAATAAAAGCCATCCAAGTTGAAAAGTAAGAACTAAAACTATCTCTGTCTGCAGGTGATATGATCTTATATGTAGGAAACCCTAAAGACTTCATGCAAAAAGTTAGAATGAACAAATTCAGCAAAGTTGATGATTATAAAATCAACATGCAAAAAATCATTTGCATTTTTATATGCTAACAATGAACAATCTGAAAAGGAATTATGAAAATAATCCTATTTATAATAGCATCAAATAGAATAAAATATTTAAGAATAACTTAACCAAGGAGACAAAAGATTTGCACACTAAAAACTACAAAAAAACTGCTGAAAGAAATTAAAAACAAACGTAGTGGGAAGATACCCCAATGTTCATAAATTGGAAAACTTACAATGTCCACACAGCCCAGCATGATCTACAGATTCAATGCAATTCCTATCAAAATCCCAGTGGCATTTTTTGCAGAAATAGAAAAAAATCCTAAAATTTATATGAAATCTCATGGGACCCCAAATAGTCAAAACAATCTTGAAAAAGAACAAAGCTGGAAGATTACACTTTCTCATTTTAAAACATATTACAAAGCTACAGTAATCAAAACAACATGGCACTGGCATAAAGACAAAGCAACGGAACAGAACAGAGAGCCCAGAAATAAGTCCGTGCATATACGACCGAGTGACCTCCAACAAGGATGCTAAAATGATACATTGGGGGAAAGACTGAAAATGAATTTAAGACCTAAATATAAGGCTTAAAACGATAAAAGCTCCGGGAGAAAAGAGGGGGAAAGGTTCATGACATTAGATTTGGCAATAATGTCTGGGGTGTGACCCAGAAGCAGAAGCAACGAAAGCAAAAATAGACGAATGCAATGACAGCAAACTTGAAAATCTTCTGTGCATCGAATGACACAATCAGCAGAGTGAAAAGGCAACTGTGGAAAGGGAGAAAATACCTGCAGACGTAGCATCTCACAAGGGGTTAGAGAACGCTTACGACTCAACAACATAAAACCAGGTAACCTGATTTGTTAATAGGCAAAGGACTTAGGCATTTCTCCAAAGAAGATAAATAAATGACCAAGAAACATATAAAAAGACGTTCAATACCACCAATCACTAGAGAAATGCAAATCAAAACCATGAGATGCCCTATCTCACCCGTTCCGATTACCACTATCAAAAAACCTGGAAATAAGGAGTGTCGGTGCGGATGTGGAGTAACGGGCCCGTGTGCAGCTGGTAGGGATGAAAACCAGTACAGCCGAGGTGGAAAACAGTGTGGAGGGTCCTCAAAAAATTACAAATAGAACTATCATGGGATCCAGCTGAGTACACACCTGGAAGAATGGAGAACAAGACCTCAAAGTCACAGCTGCACACCTCAGTGTACTCTAGTAGCACTGTCCACGGTAGACAGGAGGAGGAAGCAGCCCAAATATCCATCAACAGATAAATGGATAGAGAAAATGTGGTGCATACACGCAATCAATTTCGCTCAGCCTTAAAAAAGGAGACCCTGCCGTATGCTACCACGCGGGTAAACCTTAAGGACGTGGCGCTAAATAGCAGAAGCCAGTCACCGTACACAAATACCACGTGACTCCGTCTCTAGGAGGACTCGAACGCAGTCGAAGAGACTGCGAGGAGGAGGGAGGTTGCCAGGGGCTGGGGGAGGAGGGGGTGCTACTGTCCAGGGAGTAGGGAGTCTCAGTTTTGCCAGATGAAGGAGTTCTGGAGACCCACGGGGTCGTCCTGTGAGTAACTTAACAGCAATCGCCGCACACTTGAAAATGGTTACTGTAAGGGGGTAAGTTTCGTGTTTTGTGTTTTTTTATAGTTTTTTAAAAGGGGGGCTAAATTCAAAAGGGCAAAATAGTACCACAGCGCACAGGAGAAAAGTTTGAGGACAAGGAGAGCGGCGGGACAACGCGGGTTGCATTTTGAGCAGTGACCTTGAATGTCCAAGGGGAGACAGCAAAGTGAGGCCTCCAGGCTCCCACCCGAGTCTGGCTGGAGCTGTTTCACACCCCACTCAGCATGAGGCCTCCGCAGGAAGCAGAGTGGTAGCTGCCAGGTACTGGGCGGGAGGGAGGGGGAGGAATTGTTGTTTAATGAATATACAGTTTGTTTTGCAAGATGAAAACCATTCTGGAGCTGGACAGTGCTGATGGTGGTGCAGCTACACGCATATATTCAATACGACTGAACTGCGTACCTAAAAAAATGATGGTGTTAAATTTAAGGTTACATGTATTTTACCAAAATTTAAATTTTACAGAAAAGAGAATGAGGCCTCTGCTGTGCTGGCGACTTAATGGAACTTTTTAAACTTTTTTCTCTAATCCTCACCGGAGGACATGTTTTTATTGATTTTAGAGACAGAGGAGGGGGGGAGAAACACCGATGTGAGGGAGAAACATTAACGGGCTGCCTCACAGACGTGCCCAGGCTGGTGCTCAAACCCCCGGCCCGGGCGCAAGCCCTGACCAGGAATCCAACCAGCAACCTTTGGGTGCACGGGACGACGCTCCAACCCACTGGACAACCTGGCCAAGATGACAATGACAGGAAGTTATTATGGGACCTCTAAAGACACCCTGAACGGGGGACACAGCTATTTCCTCAAATCTTCACCTGGTGACAGAAACAGCAGTGACCCTCTGTGGGTGGGAAGCTCTCCCTGACTGAGCTCCTGTACAGGAAACCCTGTCCCCACCATGCCAGGAGGTGTGAGGAGTGGTGTCCCCAGGCCCAAAATGGCATCACTCGTACCCAGGATACCAAACGTAGATTCAATTCCTGACCTGACCGCAGACTCCAGCTCTCCCAGAAACAGTCTCAACCAACCCACCTGGGGCTTTCTGGTCAAGCACCAGCAACCTGTCACATGGCCCCCTCCAGCTGCTGCAGATAGAAAAGGCAGGAGTGAACCCTTCCCCTTCTCTCCCCCAAAGAACCTGGACCAAGAAATACCCTTTCCTTTCTTTTGTTTTGTTACCCGCTCCCTTGCCCCGCCCTTCCTCCCGTGGAAACCTTCCACTGCATGCAACCGCTCAGCACACCCTTCTGGTTGCAAGATGGGCTGCTGCCTGATTCCTGAATCTCTGCCTAGCGCCAGTTAGACCCTCACATTTACTGTAAAATTTCGTTTTTTAACAGAGCCTTTCCTTGAGGACCTAAGTGCACTGAGAAAAGGGAGGAAACGGCAAACACCATGGGTGTCGCATTCCCTTCGTTAAAACCCTTCCCTACCCTTTTCTTTTTTCTGTATTACCAAGCTTAAGCTTCTCACGCCTGTTCTTTATATACCAGTTAATGGAATTCAAGTGCTTAGCATTGACAATTTGTAGAAAGAAAGCAGAGGGGAGTTTCGTCTTCTCTGTAGCTGCAAAAACTAGACGCCGCACTGCATCACAAAATTATCTGACAGTGAAGAACCCAGGACGCAGTGTGAGTCTCCTGCCAATGTGGGAGCTTTGTCAGGAAGCCTAACTGCTCCGTCCTCCGTTTGACAAAGCAGTCATTTAAGACACCGGGATTGCAGCGAAACTTGCTATATATTTAGGATGTAGCCCTTAATCCCCGCAAAGCCTGTAAATTGATTGGCTCTCTGAATAACTTGTATAATTTTATGCAAAAAAACTCTGTGTATTTAAATCTTATGACCCTATTAAATCAGAAGAGGCGCTTAGGCGTTTCCTCCGCCCTCCAGGCCTGCAGGCTAATAAAACCCAGGACTCTGTGGAATTCCGTATTCAAACAGAAGGTCTGACAGCCTTTGTCTCATTTAAATGAACCCAAGCTAGAGGGACAGAGGGGGGAAGTCACAGGGGTTGGAGGAAGCAGACTCAGTCAGGTCCCGCAACCAGAATAATAAGAGGTCAGGAGGCTGTAGGATGACACAGGAGGAGCGACACCCCAAGGGGACACAGTGCCAGTGCCAGTGTCCGTCCCAGCCCACTGTTCACTCGGCAGGTGACTCTCCCTCTCTAGGCTGGGCTCCTTTGCTTTGCCTCCCCAACACGCAGCTACCACCTACACCCACCGCGCCATCAGTGTGAGCGGCCCTGCAGGGCCCCGACTTGGCAGGTCCAGCTGCCGCCAGACGCCTGTGTCCCTGTGGTTCTAAGACTCCCTTCTCTTTCTGCGCCACAACATTCTGCAGAGACGGGCACCTCCGAGCAAGACTTCACCCGCAGGCCCTCCAGGACAGACCGGAGAGGGCGGGGTGGGGTGGGGTGGGGCTCTGCACTAGTTACCAGTGTTTTCCGTACAGCCAGTGGCTTCCCCATGTCAGCAGGCAGACTCCGGCTGTGGTTTTCTTCCAATGACTTCGAAGCGTTTTAAAGAACACAGTCATCTTCTAAAGGCAGAAAGAGAAAAAAAGACACACGTGATCATCCAGGGCCAGCATGTGGCGTCCCTGGGACTCTTCCACGTTCGCCCCCTCCGTGTTCCCTTCCCTCACTCCGCTTCCTTCTCACGGCTTCTCGGGCCGCTGCCCATCCTCCCCCTTCTCATCCCACAGTCGTGACCTTCTCACCTGCCCACCCACCTTCTGAAATTCCTTTCTTCACTTCTTTGTGCCTAAACTCCATGTTCCCTTCTCTGATCACTCTTACCTCATCGTAGTAGGGACGGGGTGGAAAGAGAAGGGAATTCTAGGGTTCTTGTTTTTCCTTCTTACAGTCACTACACACTGTTTACGGGTGCTTGTCAGTCTGGTGTCCGTGCATAGAAGACTCAACGCCAAATCAGTAGTGTAAGAGCTTATTCAAAATAGGAAAGGACACTAGACCCTCAAGAGGAGAATAAGCAGAGAACAGGCACAGAAACCCAATGACGAGGAAATGTACGTGGCTATGTGAAAATGTCCAGCTTCGTCCTGCCTGGTGTGGCTCAGCGGATTGAGCGCCAGCCTGTGAGCCAAAAGGTCGTTGGTTCGATTCCAGCCAGGGCACATGCCTGGGTTGCAGGGCCAGGTCCCTGGCTGGGGGCGTGCAGGAGATAGATGTATCTCTCACACATCAGTGTTTATCTCCCTCTCTTTCTCTCTCCTTCCCCTCCCTCTAAAGATAAATAAGTAAAATCTTTTTTAAAAAAGTTTGGCTTCCTGAGTAATCAAAGACATGCAAATTACAAAGAGCTACCACTAGAGCTGCCTATAAAATAAAATGTTTTCAACGCTCGCATGAGCTACCTATAAAATGTTTTCAAGGCTCGCATTCACTGATGACAAAACGAAACGAGACAGACCCTCTGACACACTCCCACGGGGACTAAATCAGCCCCCTTCTCTAAAATACAGAGGGGTAGTACATGCCCTTACTCTGTCTGTCCCCTTCACAGCACTCACCACTCCATGATCCCACTTGCTAGTCTGTTTACCAGCTCCTCCCAATGGGACGTAAACCCCGTGAAAGTAAGGAGTTGGACTGTTCTGGTCACTGCTGTGTCCCCTGTGCCTAAAATAAGACCTGGCACATAACATCTTTGCAACAAGTAACTGTTGAATGTGATGGAGCTCAGGACAGGCCACCCCAGAATGTGACACCTTGGCATATTGAATACTTTAAGCAGAACGAGTCTGACCTCTTCCCCATTTTACCTACTGGCCTCAGACAGGTCAAAAAAGCCTCACGTGAAAGGTGCCTTCTTTACACCTAGAGGAAAGCATCCTTCTCTCCCAGGTCAAAGGGATGCCAAGGAGAATCCTGGCGGGAAGCGCCTGCTAAGTTTCCCACTTACGAGTTACCTCAGACCCTTTATGCGATCACGTCCCTCTAGTCTCCATCAAACCCAGCACAAAGCACTCAGGTCAGTTTGTCTGGGTGTCCCACCCCTTTCGAAGTCTCCCACGTCACATAAAACTTATTCTAACTAAACGTGCGTGCTCTATTCCTGTTCATCTGTCTTTGTCAGGTTAGTTTCCAGACCCAGCTTTGGACCACACAAGGGTCAGGCGAAACTTTTCCTCCCCTGCGTTAAGTGTCTCTTCGCTAAGGATTTTTGATGTGGAAAAAACTCAAAATACACTGTTAAGTAAAATCAGCAGGCTAAAAAGCCGTATATAACTGGTACTATCCCAGTTATGTCCAAACATAAATATAAATGGGAAAAACACCAACAGAAATAAACACGCGGAAATTTAAGTCATTCCCTCTTGGTTGGGGGATAATGGGCGACATTTATTGTATTTATTAAATTACAATGTATTTTCTAAGTTTTCTAAAGTGAAATAATTTTCTAAACAGATAAATATTTAAACGGAATTTTTTATGACTATGTGTGCATGCGGTAAATAAGCCAATAAAAAAAAGAAAAAGCCGCCTTCCCTGAAGATCCAACTTCTCTCATTACTCCCTGGAACGGCAAAGACTCTCTTCTGCCCTGACTTTAACCAGGATCCTCGGAGTCCTCTGCTGGTCTAAGCCCAACCGTGGGTTTCCCTCCCTCCTAACAGAATCCGGTGTGCGCAAGAATCCTGTCAAGCTGGTTTAGCACCAAAAAACAAAACAAAAAACAAACAAAAAAACCCACCCTTGGTTTTCTGACCACCCTGCCTGACTGCGTCGTTCTAACAAGAACCCCCCCTTACCCCTGGCATTTTCTCTAAGGAATTCTTCACCCACTGACCCACACCTGGTGTTTGGCTGTGTGCCCCCACCATCCCGCTCCTACGCCAACACGCCCACTGCAGTGGTCTCTACATCCATGAAGAGAGATGCCTCTCCCCGCCCCCTCAGTAAAGTCCGCCTTACCATTCTTTACCAAGTGCCATGAAATAACTCTTTCCTTTAACACCACCATTGGTTAACATTCCTCCCAAGGCAAGAAACATCCTCATGACCAACGACGACGAGACCAGTACCAGAAAGCTCAGCTTCCTGTGAACCAGGGGCCCAGTCCAGGCTGGTAGTAATGGAACCCAAAGGCACATCTGGTAATAGACTGGAGGTGACAGAGTGGCACATGGTTATGCATGGTCGGGGAAGTCTTCCCAGGAGTGACAGAGACAGAGAGTCTGAAGAATGAGGAGGTGTTACCAAAACGGAGTTAACGAGACTGATGTGTACAAAGGCAGAAGAGATGCCCAAGTGAGCTCAGGAAAACACAAGTGGGTCGTCAGGTACAGATAAGAACAGGGTAAGTATGGGGGAGTATCCAGAACAAGGCCTCTCCAACGCTAGTGAAAAAGTTGCTAAAATGCTGAGAACGTATATAAAATGCAGATGCTTGAGCATTACCCCCCGAGACCCTGATTTCTTCCGGTCGGGCTGTCATCATCACTTGTAACAAGTACACCCAGGTTTCTAACGGAGGCCCGCAGGACAGCACACTCTGAGCGGCAGTGGTCAGGAGGTGACGATAGGGAAGGCGGGAGAGGGCCAGAAAAGATCAGGAAGGACCTTGAACCCATGCTAGGGACTTTGGATATTATGCTGAAGATTACGAAAACCTTGAAGGGATTTAAGTGAGTGAGTGATATGACTATTTTATCTGTAGAAAAGATCACTTTGTAGCAGGATGGAAAACAGACTGCATGAAGCTGAGCTGAAAGCTAAAGAGAGCCAGCAGGAAGTTATTACCATGACCTCTAGTCACCAAAAGGAAGGAAGGAAGTAGCAACAGAAATCGAGGATGGATTTGGGAGATCTTTATAAAAGAGAATTTGGGTCCTGGCTGGTGTGGCTCAGTGGACTGAGTGCTGGCCTGTGAACCAAAGGGTCGCTGGTTCGATTCCCAGTCAGGGCACGTGCCTGGGTTGCAGGCCAGGTTCTCCAGTATGGGGTGCAAGAGAGGTAACCACACATTAATGTTTCTCTCCTCTCTTTCTCCCTCCCTTCCCCTCTGTCTAAAAATTAATAAATAAAACATTTGGAAGCACTCGGTGATCAATTGATTGCAGGAAGGTGAGAGAACGGGAACCAAGCCAGGCTCGTACTTAGGCAACTGATTGGGTAATGATTCCAATCATTAGCTTTGGAGTGTCGGTCTCTGGAGAAAGGTAGCGCACGCACCTCGGAGAAGCTCAGCCTAAGATGGCTGTAGAGCATCCAAGTAGAAATGGCCAGGGAAGGCCCGTGTTGGGCAGCCTGAAGCTAGGAGAAACTGTCTGGGTAGAAGATCTCAGAATGAGACAGACGTGGGATTCTGCACTATGCAGGAGGTCAAGTTTGAATGCAGACAAAATCATCCAGGGGCAGAGGTCGAGAAGAACACCAATAAGTCCGAGAACGATCTAAGAGTCTATGTGTCTGTTTAAAGGTCACCACGACCCAGACCACGACCCAGTGAATAATCCGTACACTGTAAGAACAGGGAAACACACAGGCTACCTACCCAGTGTGCAGTAAAGAGCGCTGGTTCAAAGGTCCTGAGGCCTAGACCCTAGTCGCAGCTTTGTCACTCACTGGCAGTGAGAGTCTGGGTACGTTATTTAGCCTCTGCCTCTATTTCTTCATCAGTAAAATGAGGATACACCACCTGCTCTGACTAATTTATTGGGCTGTAAGGATCACACCTGATAGGGCTGTGAATGCACTTCCCTCATCAGTAAAATGAAGACACACCACCTGCTTGACGAACTCATTAGGCTGCAGGGATCACATCTGATGGGGCGAGGAACGCACGCAGTGACTGTCTCCGTAAGCGTTTAAGCTGACATCCCAATGTGCAATGCACCCGCCAACCATGTACATGCCTTCCAAGTACCCAGCAGAATTCTCCCTTCCCCGGTCTCCGTAAAAGTCTAACTTCTACATGTTCTGAGGACTATTTCTAGCCTGAAAGGCAGAGTGTTCTTTCCCGTCGAAGAACTAACAAAATCTAATTGTACCGGACCTCCTCGCCTGTCGGGGGGCGGGGTTCTCTCACTGGACGGTGAACCCCTCACATGCAGGCTCTGTCTACGCGCCTGTGGCAAACCGAACCTGGCAAAGCACCTGGAATGAATGAACCCAATCAATCGACCAGACACTATTCGCCCCGTTTTGCTAATGACTAAGATGAAGCCCGAAGGAATAAAATAAGGGTCACACAAGTTAGCGACAGCTCTGGGAACAGAACCCAGGCCAGCTGACTCCCTCAGTGACCACAAGGACCCCGCCATCCGCACGGGGTCCTCCCCGCGACACTGGCGCTGGGCCCTCCAGGCGCCGCCGGCACCCGCGGCCCCGACGCCGGTCTCCGACTCCCGGTCACCACGACGGAGCGCGACCCCTGCGACTCCGCTCCGCGGCCCGGGGCTCCCCGCTCACGTCTAGTCCCAGCGCCCCGCTCCCCGCTCGGGCTCCGCCGCACTCACCGCCGCAGGTCCGCTCGCCGCCCCGCCTTCCTGTGTGCTCCCTCAAGCGTCCTCCGCTCATTTCAGGGAAACCGCTGCCGTCGCCCTCGGGTTCCGGCCCGGGTTCCTGCCGCGCCGGGAGGGTGCTGTGTGCAGGGGCCGCCGCCTGGGGGCTGCCTTCGTTTTTCGTGCACGCATTTATTCATCCATCCATCCCTCCACCTATCGCTCAACGCTATTATAGGGCCTGGCAACTACAACAGCAAAGAGGAAAAAGGACTAGTGGACATGGACCACAGTGAGGTGGTTGCTGGGGGGACGGGGTTCTAAGGGGACTAAATGGTAATGGAAAAAATATACAATAAAGATTATGTTTAAATAATAAAGAAAAAATAACTCAATGAACAGGGCAATTTTAGGTAGTGATTAGGGCCACAAAGAAAATGAAATGGGTGATATACGGGGAGCTGAGTAGGGGAGAGCTGTTTTAAATGAGGCAAAGTTAGGCCCCTCTGGATGAGGGGCAATTAATCTGAGACCTGAAAGGCGAGAAGGAGCAGGTCAGACAAAGATCCAGAGGAACAGAGAGTCCAGGGGAGGGAACAGCCAGTGCAAAACTCTAAAGCCTGAGGTAGTTTGACAGGTCAGGAGTCAGTGTGGGTGAAGCCCAGGGAGCTAAGGAGTAAGGGGTAGGATGAAGCTGCAGCGGTGGGCAAGACAGGCCATGGTGTTGAGGAGTTGGGACATTAAACCAAAAGGGATAGAAAGCTGTTGAAGGGATTCAGTGCTGGGAACAATGGGATCTGGCTTACATTTAATTTTATTTTATTGATTTTCAGAGAGAGAGACAGACAGACAGACATTGATTTGTTATTCCACTTATCCATGCATTCATTGGTTGATTCTTGAATGCACCCTGACCAGGGATCAAACCTGCAACCTTGGCATATCGGGGCGATGCTCTAACCAACTGAGCTACCCGGCCAGAGCTTTGGCTTATATCTTTAAATATCTCTCTGGCCACAGTATAGTGAATAGATTCCAGGAAGCAAGAAAGCTACAGAGAAGCCAGGGCCAATACCAACCAACCAACAGCACTTCTACTTCTCAGTCCCCTCCCCACCCCAACCCGGTCAGCCCCGGCTTCATTTCCTCCTTCTGCTCATCATTCTGTCAACTCGACATCCACTAAGTGCGTGCAAGGGTGCCCTCATGCACAGTGCCCCTCACATTGCAAGCCTAAAGAGCTCACAACCTGGGTATCTTGGTCTCTCCATTTCCAGACTGCAGCACAGCTCAGCTTCGCCCTCTGCCCAGTTTGCCTCCTGCTCCACCTTCTTCCCAGGTGTTGATTCTGAACCCTAAACACTGTATGCTAAACAGAACAGCCCCCTCCTTCCCTGAGGATGCCCCTCTTAATCCCTGGAACCTGCAACTACCTTACAGATGTGATTCAGTTAAGGATCTTGAGAAGTTTATCATGGACCCAGGTGGGCCCAGTATAATGAGAGGGGCCCCCATAAGGAGGAGACCAGAGATAAGAGATGAGGAGGGAGCCATACACCAAGGAACGTAGGCAGGATCGGGAGTGGTGACAGTTCTGAAATTGGTTGTGGTCCCCCACTCCATGAATATACTAAAAACCACTGAATTGGGCACTCTGAATGGGAAGATTGTCTGGCATGAGACTTACAGCTCAATAAAGCAGTTTCAAGAAGAAAGTGATAGTCCCACGGTTTCCCTTAGATAGGATCAAAGGTGTTCATAATACCTGAAACTGCTATGACCATTGTCCGGCCGTGAAGGGAGCCAGCCTGGGGGATGAAAAGAACCTGAGTCCTTGATGACATCATTGAGGCAAAGGGTTCTACCCTGCCAAGCGCTAGCTCACACTCTAGGTGTCCTATTCTGTGAAATGACAAAATCCGTTATTGTTCAGCCCGTCAGAGTCAGGGATTTCTCATCCTTGAAGATAAACTCTGAGCCACAGCCTACATTGATGCCTATGAGACACCATGAGGACAGTGTTTTTAAAAAGATGATGTGGTTTTTAAGGGGGGGGGGGAAAGGCAGGTACAAATAGATGGCGGAAAGGAGCTCCTTGACATCAATGGTGCGCTTGAACTTTTCTTGTTCCTAAAATTATCGCCCAACTATTTCCCTGGACCTGTGCCCTGCTCATATTCTATGGGTTTGTTAACAATAAACCAGAGCTAGAGGTTCAGAAAAGGTCATACAACACTCATATCACCATAGACAGCCTTAAATGTAGCATCTCAAATGAATTGTGCTTGAGGGAAGAGAGGCTCCCTGGGCAGAACTTCTACCACAGAAAATTACCCACAAATTCTTTTAACATTCATTTTAGTTTATTTACTTATTTCATGCCCAGAGATACTTCTTGAGACCACTGTGTTTACTTTGAGAAAAAAATATGAAATGGTGTTCTTAGGGTGTTTATGCTTAAAATCTCTCCCTTATTGTAACCTTTCATACCCACTGCATCTACTGCTGCCAGATTGGAAACATGTAAATGAGACCTTTCAGGAAAGCAATGGGTTCCCAGGAGAGGGGGCATCTTCCTCATCATTACATGAAGCTCACCGGAACCCTCCGTAAGACCCATTCTCACGTGCAGGCCGTATAGCTCTGCCTTTTCCTGAACAAGACTTCTTTTGTTCCTGGGTCTTCTTGTCATCCTTTGCCGCCTACTCCTCCTGAGGACATCTGGCTGGCACTTCCAATGACCTGTTTAATGTAGGAATGAAAAGGGACAAAGGCAGGGTCCATGTTGACCGACTGCATCAAGCAAAGTCCCCAATATTGTTTTGCAAAACCCAGCCTGCCAGACAGGTGGGGTCCGCAGACAGGAACTGATGCGTCGTCGGTTGTGCCTGTTTACCCAGGGACCTCAGTGGATGTAACACCCAGCTGAGAGTCCAAACTTCGGATTCAGCAAGAATATTATTCTTTTGGTGCCAGCATCCCTTTATTGGGGATTACATGTTCAATACAATGGGGACGCGAAGCAAACATTTTTTGTATTTGTGAGCTGTGCTACCCCCAAGTCTGCTACTTGATTTCCTGACTCATGCATTCTGGCTAAAGGAGGAAGAGTTATGGTGGATCACGCTGGTTCAAAGGCTCTCCTCAGTCTGACGGGCAGCACCCCATACTGAAAGCACTTGCCGAACCAGCTGGAGGCACCCGTGAATTTTAACACGCTGTCCTTCTGCTCTGTGAGGCCAGCCGCCTCAGGTATGGTGAGAACGGTGACTCTCGCGGGCTGCAGCCTGTTACCTAACTTGGATTCTTTGGTTAGAAGCAAAGTTGCAAAAGATACCATGACCATTTATAAGGCCCCGTAGGTCCCCAGACGGTGGCTTGGGCAAGGCATGACAGGTATGGAAACTAAATTGTGAATCCTTCCTGGGTCTTGTTCTACGTTCCATTCAACCTCCTGATCCACCCCGAGATCCCAGCAGTATGAACGGGTCTGCTAGGTCTTCAGGGCTGAGTCCACTCAAGCCTGATGGCTTTTCATCCACCCGTGAAAAGGGTCACTACAGCACACCCAGGTGTCATATCTGTTGCCTCAAACGTGTGTCCCTTCTTTGGGTGGAGGGTACAGGGCACAGTGTCCTTCGCGATGATGGCATTAATGGAGTGGGCCAGCCAACAGGATGTCCTTGGGAGAGTGTGGCAGTAAAAGTCTCTTGCCCTCAGTGGCCACAAGGTTCCAGGGGACCGTAGATCAGAACAGGTGCCAAAGATACTTTTGAAACCTAAGGCACGCAGAGATGGGCAGGTTAGGATGAGTCACTAGAGAGACTAGCAATCCAAGAAAAGGTGAAAGATGACAAAGAAGGGAAGTAAGAAGGTGCCCTGCCATAGATAACATTTTTAATTTTCACGGGGCACCCCGGAGATGCCACCGCACCACCGAAACCCTGCTGTCCTCCATTAATTCCTCCTCGAACAAGGGAAGTTCCCAGCAAGAATTCTAAGATAAAATCATGCTCTGAGCTCTTCTTGGCAAGTACACCCAACGACTGTTTAAAGAGATTGAATCCGTATTCAGCTCACAACTCTCTCTCCAGCCCCTCCGGTCATCCCCACCAGCATCTCATGGTGTGCTTATGGGGCCCTATTCAAAGCAAAGTTAATAGTTATACACACATACACACACGCCAAACACCCGCAACAACAAAAAAACAATAATTCCATGAGCGTAGAAATCACTAAATGTGTTTTTATGTTAGAACACAATAGAACCCTTGATATATAAATGAACATACAAATTTCCAAAGGAGTAATATCGTACACAGGGTTTTATGCCTCTAAGTTGGAAATAAAACTTAGCCTTCTTGACTTTAAGTGTCGTGGAGTCAAGTCGGGTGGTAGAGATACTATCAGACTTCGAGACACGGAACCCAGGTTTAGTGCCCAGATCTTCTGTTTGGTTGTTATATCATTGGGAGTGGTCATTTAAAATGTCTGAATCTCTCTTCATTAATAGACAATTCTCTAACTTTCCTACAGGGCTAGTCACGGAAATTAAATTAGCTATTGGGTATAGTCACCTGCTCAGTACCTAATGCGGAATACATGTGAGTTCTCTGTTTAACTCCAAACCATGTGCTCTTTAAAAAAAAAAAAACTGCAGCTTGTAGTGTGGTGATAGCCAGAGGGAAGAGGGAGCGGGGGCTGGGAGGAGGGGGCCTGAGGGGGGGAAACGGGACATCTCCAAAAATGTCAACAATGAAAGTAAAGAAAAAAAATCATTATGAATCATATGAATTAGACTTAAAACGTTACCTACAGAGATGTGCCTAAAAGTTTATAACGGAGGAAGGGGATATGAGTTGACAGTCTATATACTTCATGTATATAGCAAATGCAATAAGCTGCCACCCGCATTATGGAAAGTCTCCAGAATTCTAGTTCCTGCACCAGGGACAGAGTGACCCGAAGCCTTTAGGACAGTTGGTGAGTATAGAATAGAATAAAGATGGCTGACCCACTGGTAGGAGACCACCAATGTCGTTGTAGCAAAACAAGGCAAATAGCAGAAGACAGGGGTGGGCGGGGCAGTCCGAAGCAGCACAGCACAGGGGAGATAACCCGGCACCCAGCCAGGCTCTCGCCTCTTTCACTGCACACATTTGACCTTGGGCAGTTGACGGACACTTTCTCGCTTTAACTGAGAAATGGACAGAAGAACACTTCCTCTGCCTGCGGGGAGGGGCTGGAGCCGACTCTCCTTCCCACTTTGCACAGCTTTCCTTCCGACCTTGGCCTCCTGGCCCGAAGTTGCTCAGTATCCCACACTGCAAAAACAGTCAACACAAACACTAAATCCTGCTACTAACTGCGTGTGTAATTGCTGAGATTAAGTTCTGTGACTTCAAATTCCTGACGTTAATTCTTAGGCTCTTAATGTAGTCATTATTTCCACTCGGTCTCTTATCTTAAACCTTTAGAGGAAGCCTGTAATCCTTCTCGGTTGATACCAGGGTAAGCAGCCCTGGTTCCTTGCTCGGGTCGCGCGGCCAGCCTGAACAGCACGCCACTAGGTGGCGCTGAAGACCCGGCAGTAGCGGGAGAACTGGGAATAAACCCGCTCCAGCTATTTCCTTCTGGGTCTATTGGTTGGCACCAGGCTGCTGTTTCCTTCATTATCAGGGATCGTGGGGGATGTCTTGGCTTGAATCTAATGCAAACAGTCCATCCTCAGTGCTCAGCAGCTTGTAAAGGGGTCTTCGCTTTAGCAATAGTATCTCCAGGGCCTTATCACAAGATCGCAGATGAGCGGGGCTATCTGTCGCCGACCTGCACCTTCGCCCAGTCCGCGATCTGGGGCCTGGCCTGTGTTTCTTCCACCATTCATTCAAGCGTGTACTGCAGGTCCTAAGTGCCGGGCACACCGCTAGGAGTGATGTGGTTGAAGAGGCACCGACTTCCGCGCTGTTTTTTCTCGGTCTGCTATCAGCATCAAGCCTCTCTGCACCGAGCTCCAGGGTGATCGCTCGGGCCCTGAACTCAAGGGACCGAGATGCTGGCAGCTGAGCTGTGTTTTCAGGAGGGACCAGAGGGGAAAATAATGTGGTTCTTATATTTACGGCCAGCTCATAACCCGCTCTCCTCTGACACACACCAGGGTGACCTCCCTGCCTGCATTACCTCCCCCTCCATCAAGCTGCCTTTACACCTTTTTCTTTTTAATTCAGCTCTTGCTTTTTAACTCTAATAAAATATGATTTTTGGTGTTTTATTTTTTTAAGTAAAGAGTCTGTCGGGAATACATTATCATGGCATATTATTCAGCAACGAAAAAAAATGAGTTATCGATGAAATGGCGTGGAGAAACTTTCAAAGCATATTACCAAGTGACAGAAGCCAACCTGAAGGGTTACCTACTGGAGGATTCCAACCACATGACCCCTGGAAAAAGTAAAGCTATGGAAACCGTACAAAGATCAGCAGTGGCCAGGGGCTGGGAGGAGGGAGAAGGCGGACTGGTGGGCGCAGCACAGGGAACTTTTAGGGCAGGGAGACCAGTCGGTGTGATACAGCAACAGGGGATAGATGTCATTATACATTTGTGTCCCCAAAAGACGTGCTGAAGTCCTAACCCCGCAATACCTCCAAATGAGAGCTAATGTGGACATAGGGTCTTTATAAATTAGTTAAAATTGGTTAAGAGGAGGTCATACGGGAGTAGCCCCGACCCTTCATCCAACAGGACTGATGTCCTTAAAAGAAGAGAGAAGGGCACCCAGGAAAGAGAGCGCCACATGAAGACACAGGCACATAAGGGGAGGATGCCTTGACAGAGGCGGGGTCTGGAGTGATGCTCCCACCAGCCGAGGAATGCCAAGGAGTGCCAGAAAACACCGGAGCTAGAAGAGGCGAAGAAGGATTCTGCCCTGTGGGTTTCAGAGGGAGCGTGGCCCCGAGGTCACCTCGATTTCAGGCTTCCAGCCTCTGGAACTGTGAGGTAACACCCTTCTGTTGTCCGAAGGCCCCAGTCTGTGGTACTTGGCCAGAGCAGCCTTGGGAGACTAGCACAGCCCTCGTTCTGCTTCGATTTCCTCCTAAGTGACCTCGCCCACTCCCGTGAACTTAAAAACCACCTGTTTCCTGATGATTCCCAGGTTTATGCACCAAAGCTGTATTATGTGGACAGTGACCGCAAGTCTGCCCACTTGGCAAAGGAACAAGCTTTGTCCATTTTCTCATTTTCCCCATTTCCACCAACCAGGCTTTGGTGTCCATTAACCCAGAGAGATATTGTTGGTAGCAGGGGTGGGGGGTGGGGTGGGGGGTGAGGGGGGACGGCAGAGATGGGAGTAGTGACCACAATGCAAAGGGAAAAAGAAGGGAACCCTGGTGCTGGGCTTCCAAAGTTCAGGTGCAAGAGATATTAGAGCTTTTCAAAGGTAATTTCCAATCGTCTATGCTTCAGCCTCACACGCTGATTCAACAACGAAACTCTAAGGTCAGATGAGACTCTATTCATGCCTGCCTACCCACCACCTCTTAACTCCATCTGGCATGGCTGACCGCTGGACGCATCTCATAAGCATCTCCAACAAGAATGTCCAAAACTGCACTTTGGACTTTCCTCTTCAAAAGACATGAACAGGCCAAAAAGGAGAAGACTGGTCCTTGCCAGAAACTTCCTGTCTCTGAGCGTGGAAAGCCACATGGGAGGTGGGGATGGTAGCAGATAAGGGAAGAAATTAATAGGAAGCCGAAGAAATAGAACCTGGTTCGCTAAAATGCTGAAAGTATTAAAGACGGACTTCTGAGAGGAGATATTCCAAGGATCAGGGGAGAGGAAACCAGCATTGTCTTGCCCGGCGCTGTTGGGCTGATGACCCTTCCCAACCGCCCGGTGGTACCGCAGGGGCCCCTATGTGTGTCGGTTTGCCCTGGGGAAGAATCATATTTTGCTTTCATAGTTTGGCTTTCAGCCCATCTTCATGTGCTTTCAGGTCCGATTTTTCTGCTGCTCACCAGATTGCACTCGGTTGCCTTTTAATTATTGAATCGCTGTTCTTTATCTGCAGTCTTGACTAGTAACCTTATTATAACAATTGCCCGAGACTCCGAACCGAACAGTGCACAATAAAAATCCACAATAATGAAAATGCTTCAATTGAATAAAAATCTCCTAACAAGGAGCAGAGCATTCTGGAATGGACTGCATGAGTCACTGACGGTATGATTTATTTTGGAAGTTATATCCACTAAAGAAAATAATTTTGATCCCAACATTCAATACCCAGGCCTGTCCTGACACACGAGTCACAGAGCCTCTGGGCGAAAGAGCCTCATGCAGACATTATTAATCTGAAATGATACCCGAATGATCTGTTGGTGTTTATGACTGATGTTTTAAAACATATTTGCTAGTGACTTCAATAGTTATGGCATATTTCTCTTCATTGTCCCTTAACCATTTGTTATAAACTCACTATAATAGTTATACTGTGATTTACAGGCTGGAATCCCCTTCTTTTTCTTATTTTTAAAGAGGAATAAGAAAAGAAAAAAATCTCATAACACATTTAAGAGAACCCTAATTTTGTGACTTGAAAAAACGGAAAGGTTTTATCAACAGAGAACTAGGGAGCTACGTTCTAAATTCTATTCTTCCTTTACCACCACCTTCCTTTAGCAAAAAGTCACCACGTAGGAAGAGATAGGATCAGACACTTCACAAAAAGTAAGATGCAAATGGCCAATAATGATACAAAAAGCTACTCAAGCTCCTTAGTACTCAGAGAAACACAAGTGGAAACAAAAATGAGGTGCCCAAACAGAATGGCTGTAATTGAAAGGCCGATGATATCGGACTTTCAGGAAGACAAGGAGCAATGAATGGGAACGCCCCCAGATTCCTCAGAAAATGGCACAACCACATTGAGAAACTATTTGAAATATCCATAGAAGATAAACGTGGACAGACCCAATGACGCTACTGATAAGGCCTCACTGTATTAACTTTGCTGCCCTAACAAATCACCGCAAACTCAGTGGCCTCAAATAACGCAGGTGTTATCTTTGGTTCTGCAATCCACAACTTTGAGGTGGGTCTCCTGGGCCAAATCCAGGGGTTGGGAAAGCACTGTTTACTGATCATGTGCTCATTTCAGCTTCTGGAGGCCGCCGACAGTCCTGGCTGGTGGTCCCACCACCCACGGCAGAGGGTGAGGTGTCACCCTGCACCCCTCCAGCCTCCTCTAGCGCCCCTGTTTAAGGCCTGTCCCCCACCCCCCAGAGGTTACACTGGACCAGGAGCATCCAGGATAATCCTTCCATCTTAAATTCAGCTGCTTAGCAAATTAACTTCCATTTGCTACCTTAATTCCCCTTCGCCACTAAATGTAACATATTCCTAGGTCCTGGGGGTTGGGGTGCAGACGTCCTGTATAACATTATTCTTTTCACCACTGTGGTCAAGAGAAATGCATCAAAAGACACGTACACGCGACACGTACACGCACGTTTCGAGCGGGTGAGGTCTTCACTGGTCCGAAGGGGGAGTAACCCAAGTGCATGTCAATGGTAGGCTAGATTGTTACATATTGTTTGTTGCGCTGTATTCATAAGACAGAATCCACTATAGCAACGAAAGGAATGAGTCCCAGCTCCAAGCTACTGTTTAAATGGACCTCACAAACAGAACATTAAGCCAGAAGCCAGACACAAATAAATACATATGGCAGGATTCCATTTATATTAAGTTGAAAAACAGGCAAATGTATCAATTATACCTCACTAAAGCTGGGGAAAACCCCAGCCAACTATGGTGCTAGGCATCAAAGAGCGAGCACATTCAGGGAGGGAGCAGTGAGGCACTGACTCAGAGGAGGGCTGGGGCTTCCGGACACGCTGGGGTCATGTTCTACGACTTAACCTGGGTAGTGGGTTACACGGGTATGTCATTCTATGGAAATTCATTGAGCCGTACAGGTAAGATGTGGGCACTTTCATACCTGTGTCATGCTCCCAGAAAAGGGTTTTTAGAAGTGACACACTGGTGATGCTGTGCCTTATTCAATATTCTCTACCTACTGGTCTCGTGCCATGGGGCAGCCCTGCACAGTGTGAAAGCGGGTCTTTGCAGGCCTCAAACAGCCACAAAATGAGCTTCAAAGTGGCCCCCGGAGCCTTCCCAGGAGGCCGCAGTCAGCTGACACCATGACATGGCCTATGAGAGTAGCTGAGCCAGTGGCCCCAGCAAAGACACTCTCAGATCCTCGACTCCTGGGAACTGTGACATCATAGCTGTTTGCTGCTCTAAACCACTAAGTTTTGGGGGTCGTTCATTGCTCAGCTCACCAACAGGAACCATTAGCAGAGTCTGTGTGGGAAGCTTGGCCTGGATAGTGCGCACGCCCATGTGAGAGCGTAAGTGTGGCCTGAGCGGGAAGTCGGTCACCTGCCGCAGAGGACGAGGGGCAGGTTTAGTGTGCGATCCACACTCGCTGGTCAGAGGGCAGCACCTTAGCTGTGCAGGACAGGAAGCAGGGGCAGTGTACCAGGACAGTCATGTCTGAACATCCCAAACCAACCGGGCAGCAGAGCTCCTGCTGGCTGAGATTCCCACACACTCCAAACGCCAGTCCAGAGCACGGGTCCCTTTCCAACAAGACTCCAGGTGTGCCCTTCTGTTCCTTCAGGTACAGAGCCAATGGTTCCCAGGTCCTTTCCAACCCCTACAGTGGGCACGCAAGCCTTCCTCAGAGCCATTGCTCTGCGGATGCCTCCCAAGTGAATTCTGGGAAGTCATGTCTCCCCTCACCTGCTCCCCACCTGGCTTCCACAGTCAAGGAACCAAAATCAAGACCTGCCTTTGGGACCATGTGTCCTCAGCTGCCCCTCTACAACCAGCACAGAAGAGGGCCCCACCCCCTCCAGGCCAGCCTTGTTCAAAGCTTTCATGGTTATTTATCACCGAATCTGGCCACATGCTTTCGCGAGGACATCTCCAACCTACCGGAGACATATCATAGCACCTCAGCTCGCTCCCCGGCTTTCGGGGACAGGGGCTTTATCTCAGGCATTCCCTGCAGCATCGCACACAAAGGCAGCTTGGCCACACCTGCCCTTGAACTCACGCAAGGAGCCACAGAAACATGCATGTGTGGAAATATGCTTACTGCTACATTACATTCACCCAGATGGGCCAAGAAATGTAGGTTTTTAAATTTCCTATAACTGATCTGCTCTTCAGCTGCAGCCTCCTACCAGGCTATTGAATAATTATGAAATAAAATTTCTACTTAATTGATCTATGAAACCAATCTATATATATCACTCAGCCTCTCTGTGGTGAAAAGTTTGGTTGTTCAGATTTCCCCCACTCCTGGTTCCCTTCCAGGACCGTGTGTGGGGAGATAGCCAGGGCCTGATGGTAGCAGAGGTGGGGGACCTGGAAGCCTTCACTGAATTATTTCAAAAAATATTGATTGCCCTGGCCAGGTGACTTAGTTGGTTGGAGAGTCATCCCATACACCAAGAGGCTGCGGGTTTGATTCCCAGCCAGGGCACATGACTAGGTTGTAGGTTCGATCCCTGGTCTGGGTGCGTACGAGAGGCAACCAATCAATGTTTCTCACATTGATGTTTCTCCCTCCTTCACTCCCTTCCTCTCTCTCTAAAAATCCATAAACATAACCTCAGGTGAGGATTAAAATAGATAAATGGATACATCTACATATACAGGGTCCGGCACAAATAGCACCCCTTTTTATTATAAAATCTTGTATTACAAAACCAGAAGCATGTCATTCTGTAACATGACAATATCATACTCAAGCACACCATATGACATTTGAGGTGAAATGTTCACATTAAAACTTTAAATTATTACACCCACATTATTACCCTACCAAGCACACTCAAGCAGGTGTTACTTCTGCTGGATCCTCTGTGTGTGTGTAACTACCCAAAGCCCCTACTGGGTACCAGGCAGTGCTCCAGGTGTTGAGGTATTGGGTAGATAGCAATGAACAAGTCTTGCTCTCTGGCCTCATGGACCTCACATCACATCCTGTTGGACATGTGACAGAGAAATAGACTCAATATGTGATATGTCAGGGAGAGCTAAGTGGCACAGGGTGGAGAGGCCAGTTAGGGGACACAGGGAGTGGAGAGAGAGGCAGTATTCCACCCAGGGCAGTCAGCAAGGAGTGAGGCTGTGACACTGGATGGTCTCACTAAGGGGAAGCTGAGCATAGAAAGGAATTCCGGAGTTTAGAGATCAGGAGGGAATCTGCAAAGGGCACTGAGAGAGAGGACAGGTCCCAGCCATTTGCCCTGGTCTCAGTGTCTCCCGCATGGCAGTGCCTTCTGCCAACCCCAACCTTCCGTCTGTCCCCAGCTCTCCCAGCATCCTCTCTGGCCCAGGTGAGAAAGTCTGGATCACCTGCTCTTCCTGAGCCTTCGATGGGGGTCAGAAGTGCCGCCTCGGGCTCCTTCTTCCCTTCAGTTCCTCAGCCAATGCCTTATAACTGGCCCTTTGTCACCCTGACAGGTGGGACTTCACCTGGGAGCTGGAAGCCTCCTCTACAGTGTGTCCAGGAGCATGTGGCACAAGCCCACCCTTCACTTCAATGTGCTCAGGCACCCCCAGAACCACACACACACACACACACTTAACAACTCTACCCCTAGCAAGGGGCAACAAGAACCTGTCTGATTTCTTGCCCCAGGTTGGTCCCTCCTCACTCTTCAGCTATTCTTCTACCATCCACTGGATGGGACTTCTGTCTGACATGGACCCGCCTTTTCTGAAGCTCACCCATCCATCCAACCAGGCATGGCTCTGGCTGCCTTAAAGGGGATGTTCTAGAATTTAGAAGTCCCTCCCTTTCCCCAGAGCCCAGCTTTCATCCAAGACCAAGTTCTTGCTTCAGAGGCCCAGTGAGATTCGCTACTGAAAGGTAATCACTTGCCTCTCTGTTCTGTCCACCTTCTCCTTCCCTGGGGCAGGGAACTCCTGGCTCAGGGGTGGGGTGGGGGAACGGATGGTGATATGATCTCAAGGAGAAACAAAAAATAAGTTATTTTACATGTTTTCAAAATACGATTCTGTTCTTGATTCAACCGTTCACACTCAGTTTACAGTTGTCCCTCGTTTTCCCTCCCTACGCACCTAACAGAAGGAGATCAGGAGGTGAACTGTGAATGGGAGATTTCTGGGCCAGTGTCCCAGAAAATGGGACAGAGGAAGCACGGAGGCCTAGCGGGGGGCGGGTGGAGAGTAGACAGCGCAATGAGAACCAGGGCCAGCCCATCAGAGCTGCGAGGGCAGCGCCGCCCCAGAGGCCGCCTCCTCTGCCTTCCCCGCTGGGGAAGGGCTGCAGCGCGGAGGGCACCTATTTTTAACAAGCGGTTCCCACTCCTGGAGTCAGGTCCAGGGAGAGGCCCGGAGAGCTGCCGCCAGCAGAGGGGAGCTGTCACAGAGCCCAGGGAAGATTGAGCACATTGATTTGTGCCCCCCGCTTAACTTTTCTCTAGTCACTGTGGTTTGTGATTGAGTGGGGAGGTTGGGGACGACAGCCAAGGCTTTTTTTCCCCCAGGCATGGCTTTTAAAGGTGCCGATAGCCAGCAAGAAATAAGAAATAGTGGCCGCTAAAAGAGCCTGTATTCCCCGTTCTCCCCGCCTGTGCCTCATTTTTCTTTTTCCTCTTTTACTTTCCCGGATGACCCTGCCTGTCGGCGAGGTGATTCACGGCTCTGGTGAAGCACAGAGCAGGATGAGGGGGGTGCTCCAGACCGGGAGTCGGGAGGCTTGGGTTCTGGCGCGGTTGATAGCCCAGCCTGGGCTCCAGGCCCCTCTCTTCCTCCCCGTGCCCCTCACTCTTGCACCCATCCAGTGCTCATGGGGTGTCCATCATGTGCCCAGCACCCCCATCCATACAGAGTGACAAAACAGATACAGCCCTGCCCTCGGGGAGCTTACATTCTAACCCGGGAGAGCCCTGACTGGTGTGACTCAGTGGCTTGGGTGTCCCCCTGCAAAGTGAAAGGTCACCTGTTCGATTCCTGTCAGAGCACATGCCTGCATTGCGGTTCGGTCCCCAGTTGGGGCACGTCCAAGAGGCAACCGATCGATGTACCTCTCACACGTCAATGTTTCTCTCCCTGTCTCCCTCCCTTCCCTGCTCTCTAAAAAGAAATAAGTAAAATACATATATAAATAAAACGGTAGATAATACTAAAGAAATGGCAAGACACAAATGTGTGCCTACAGGTAATAAGGGCCAGGAAGAGAAACAGAACCACACTCTAAGAGAGACTCGCCAGGCAGGGGCTTCCTACTTAAGATGGTGGTCAGGGAAGGTTTCCCTGAGAGGGGACATTTAAGCAGGGAACCAAAGGATGACATAAAATGCAGAGAGACCCAGATCATACCCACAAGGACACTATGCCAAGGAAAACCAGAGGTGGTGAGAAACAAGTTCAGGTGGGCTCCTCACACCTGACCAACAGGTGTAGGAATTACTTTCCACATTTGTTTTTGTGTGTGTGTGTGTGTGTGTTGGCCATGCTTATTCATTCATTAGCCCCAACCTGAAAGGTGACCTCTGTCAAAGGGAATCGTATCTGAATGTTTCCTGTTCCTGGGAGGGGCATGTTAAGTCACAGAGTGGCATGGGGCAGTGATGTTTTGAAAAATAGAACTTTCTAAATCAAAAGAATTTGTGAATCATGCTGTAATTACAATCTAAAGTATTTTTTATGCCAAAAGTCAGGAAGCAGACACAGTTGTGACATTTTAACTCTCCCTCATTTTTATTGTGGGGAAAGCCTCAAATTCTTTTGCGGAACGTAGGCAATTGAGTATGTCCCAGGGTCTTTCTCACGCTGCTGGCATTTCCAACTTGTAGACTTTGAGCTATCACTAACAAAGGTCACCAAAGCCGAGCTGTATGTGTGCCACTTGCCCCCACATATCCCTTCTTTTCTCCCTGTTGTCCACCCCTACACCCATTCACTTGAGGCTGGCTGGGAATACAGGTGTGAACAGAACAGAACAGACTATGCCCCTCTTCTGACGCAGCTTAGATTCTGCTGAGGGAGACAGTCAGTCAATAAACAGATGCACACGCAATGGGTCCGCTAGCCATTATTGATGATAAGAGAAATAAAGCAGAGAAAGGGGAAAGAGAGTGATTCGCAGGGGTGGGGGCTCCTACTTTATATGCATATCAGAGAGGGCAACATTTGAGCAGAGACCGGCAGGACTGGAGGGAAAGACTGTACCAGACAGAGGGAACAGAAGAGGCAAAGACTCCAAGGTATTAGAGACCAGAAGCTGGTGTGGCTGAAGTGGATGAGCGGAATCTTAGTTTGCGTACTCCCTGAGGCAAGGATCTGCATGCGAGCCTTTTCTTCAGGAGGTGCTCTCAGGAAGCACAAGATAGAATGGGGAAGTGAGAGAGGCAAAGAAGGGAAGCTCATCGATGGGACATTGATGAGGGGGTTACTGCCACAGGCAACCGAGGCTCAACCTTGCTGAGGACTTCTGAGCAAAAATATGGACCTTGCCCCGGAACCTCCCGGGAGCAGTCAGCAGGCTGACCATGGGTCCAGCTCCTGTCTTCTTAGTGAAGATGGCTCTGGAACTCGCCCCTGAGGCCACAGAAGACTTCAGGCAGTGGCAGGATGGCTACTGGAGGATAAGGCAGTGCCTGCAGGTGACCTCTGGGGCAGGCCTGGGGATGCAGCTATGGCATTGACCCTCTGCTGGTGGAGGGATGGTCGAGATGAGTCCAGAGAGGAGGTGGGGGTGCGGGCAGGAGGCCCAGGCCTGCAGGCCTGGTAGGCCACAATGAAAACTTTGGGTTCTATTTTCAGCAAGATGGCAAGTATTTGGAGAGTTTGAGCAACATGAGCTAACTTCCATTTTTTAAATAAAAATATTACGACCGCTGTGGAGAGAACAGACCCAGAGGGGAGCAAGGATGCAGGCAGGGGGTCCAGTGAGGAGGCCTTCATAATAGTGGAGGTGACAGATGATGGCAGGAGGGCCGGGGATGCGAGCAGGCAGATTTCTGGGTGTGTTTGCAGGTAGAGCATGCAGAATCTGCCAGTGGGTGAGATGTGGGGCATGAGGGGAAGAGGAGTTAAGATGAACTCTATGGCTTCTGGCTGGAGAAAATGGAATAGGCAGTTCCTGAGGTGGGGCGGGCTGAGGGAGGAGTTTCGGACCTGCTACATTTGGAATACCTCCCATGCAGACAGTTAGGCAGTGCGCTGTGGGATCTGGAACTGAACTCCAGCTGACCCGACCCACACCTCCAGCCCGTTCCCTCCTGGCCAGCCCAGGGTCTCCTCTGTCTTGGCATGACACTCTGTGGAGCATCTCCATCCTGCCCCTGTGCTTTTGGGTGGGGCCGCTGTTTTACCCAGTTCTCCCATCCCCCACCCCCTGACTTGCAGGTGAAAAGGTGAACAGGAGATCAGGAAGCATTTTATGCCTGGAGAAAGATCATGCTAAGGCCTCCCCCCAATTTACTTCCATCGACCCCTTTACAGTACCCCCTCGAAGGCACAGATGCTTGGGTAGGTTGTACTGAAGCCTAAATAAATGATATCCTCAGGTGCCTGGGCATGGGGACCAGAGTGTCTGGGACAGTGGAAACAAGTTATGTTTGTCCTGGAGACACATGCTAATGCTAACTTCGGAAGTGACAATCTCTCAAGTTCAGTGCCTTCACACAATGCAAGTGTACTTCCGGTCCGCATCCCAGTCCATTGTGAATCAGGCATCTCTCCTGGTGGGGGACTCAAGGTCGTTCCATTGTGTGTCTCCTCCACCGAAGAGCCCTTCACGGCCAGCACTTGGGGCATTTTACAGCCAGGTCTGAAAGTGGCCTAATGGCCTCTGCCCACATTCCGTGGGCTAGGACTCAAACGCGTGGATCCACCCAACTGCTAGGGAAGCCGGGTAATACAGTCGACCCACCTGCCCAGGAAGAAGAAACGGGTCTGACAGTGCCCACCCGGTGCTGACACAAAGGCTTAGCCCTCCTAGTAAATTAATACAGCGCACTCTGGTTGTGTCTTCATTCTCTCGTGAGCATTATACAGTGTGACTCCACTTCGCAATGCGTGATTGCTCTGAATGAACCAAAAAGTTGAAGTTTCTGAATCTGTCAGGTTGAGAACCAAACCATGCTGACCCCTAAGTGCAGTCAACCTGGGAAGCGCCTCCAACCACATCTCATCGGAGCCCTGCCCACCGGAGTCACCAGCAAAGGCCCAAGGACACTGCCTATGCTCTGTTTAACACGTCCCGGTGTCCTTATTTCTAGGATCTCTTTCTAATTCCCCAGGAAGCCAGGGTTCACTGCTGCCGCAGGCCACCCGGGGCCAGGAAGGCAGCTGAGAAAACGTGATTCAAAAGAGAAAAGGACAGAGAAACGAGGGAGAAAAGGCTGAAGACAGAAGAGAGAGACCTGTCACTTGGAGGGCGGGAGAGAAACTGAAGGCGGAAGCCATACAGGAGAGGAAGGGGTGGCGGGGAACCACACAATGAAGAAGAGGTGGTGTAGGCAGCGGAGAGGTGAATGCAAAGGGGAAGGAGGCGTTCAGGAGACCCTCAGGAGGCAGCCGGGGAAGGGAGCGGCGCAGCCATGTGGCTCATTGACCACCAGTAGCAGGACCCTCCAGGCCAGACCCAGGAAGCAGGGAGATGGGGGAGGGGGGGAAGGGCTGAAGGGGTGGGAGGAATGCAAGTGGGGAAAAGCAGAGACACACGAGAGGGAGGGGCAGAGCTGCCACTGCAGGAAAGGACCGTCAGACCACCCTGTGCTGGCCAAGAAGACCCTCTAAGCTCACAATTTTCCGTCTGAGTTTGGAATAAACACACTTGCCCAGCAAGAGAGAATGGGTGCCCCCCCTCCATCTCAGCTGCCCCCTCACCTGTCCTTGCCTGTGCCTGGGTGCACCTGAGCAGGTGCACAGGCTGTCTCCTGGATGTTCTGTTGCTCCTCCAGGGTGCCAGGGCTGGGGCTGGAGGCCAAGGAGTGAGAGGTAGGTGGGGGTGCCAGTGACAAGAAAGCTCTCTGAGTGGACTGAGGTACGGCATTGGCCATGGGGTCAGCCACAAAGGATCAAACCAGCCCCTCTGTCTGATATCCTGCTGGGAACACTGGTTTACTTGGCAACATTCTTCAGACCGGGGCAATCAGCAGACAGAGCATGCGCAGAAGAGGTCGTGCTGGCTGGGGAGAATGCACGTGGGGTGCGGGGTGGGGGAGGGTAGAATCAAGTCCAGGCACAGGCGGGGCAGGGCAGGTCATGGAGGAAACGCCCCTCTGGGAGATTCCCCACAGCTGGGCAACCTGGCCTTGAAGCTCCCGGGGCCGGCTCACTATTCTGCTGCGTGAGGTCGGCCTCGGTCTTGTGTTTTCTCTCTAACATTGCCTCTCCCTCGTTTTCCTTCCTTCTGGGCCCATCTGACACTTCTCATGGCCCCTTACGGAGGGGGTATCGCCAAGGCCATCTTTCTTCAGGCACCTGGGGAAACTTGCCTCCGTGATCAACCAGGCTTCCTGACCGCCCAAGTCCAGCCAAGCCTGGCAGTTAAAATGCGCGTTTACTTTACAGCCGTTTAAAGCGAGGAAAGAAACAGCTGGTCTACACAGCGCAGTTTCACCACGAGCAGGCCACCAGTGCAAGCGGCACAGGAAAAGCTGCTGGGACAGGGGCCGTCGTGCCGTCATCATTTCAGCTCCAACACCTCTGCATGGGCTGAGTGCCTTTCAAGGTACCCCCGTTATCATCCCTCTTTTCCATCCTTTTGGCCAGGTTCCCTGGATCTGGGGGAAGGCCGCCGGTGGTTGCCGTTGCCCCTGCTTCCATGCTGCCTGCTTCTTTCTTCAAGGTTTTGGAAACCAAGTCTCCAAAACCTGGGTTCTCTGAGCTGCCCACGTCTACCAAGTTCGAGTACTTTCTGGGCTCCACGCTCCCAGGTCTGTTCTACCCTTTGGTTCTGTCTGTCTCCTCCTGCTCTCGCTTCTAGGCTTTCCCAGTCTGCCCCGCACTCTGATTCAGCTTATTTCAGTGGCTCTACCTGCGCTGGCTCCTGCCCTGGCCTTGGTGGCCCCAGCCTGCCCTAAATGTTCCCTTTACTCTGACCGGTACTGACCAGCAGGCTCCAGGGGTCCGCGAGTCCCGGCTGGGTTCTGCCCTGTAAATAAACATCCTTCAGAAGTGGAGTTGCTTGGCTCTCTTGGAGACACTGCCTCATTTCCCACCTTGACCTCGCGCTCCACTGGGGATACTATAGCCGCTGCAGAAGGGCGGCTGTGAACTGGGGCCATCCTTAAATAATGAAAGTGCCTTCTGGACTCTGAAAGACACATTGGATTTTACAGGTCCCCTCGCCCAGTGGTTCCCAAAGGAGACGGGAGGGTGAACCGTGACAGTGACAGGAAACCGTGAGTCCAAGCATCTATAGCGTGCCAGGCAGGTGGGCGGGAAGCGACTCCATCAGCCAGGAAAGGAGCCCAGCCGATGATCAGAGTCACAGAGCAGACGCGCCGGCACGTGTCTGCTGGGCCCATGCTCCCCTCCTCTGCTGAGTGTCTCTAAAACGGTGATTTCTTGACACTCTGTCCACTTGTTCTTGTGACATGTGCTATCCTCCCCGCCACCCCTTCAGTGCTTTGCTCCTTCCCCCCCAGTCTCTGTTTCCTCAGAACCTCTGCTTTGCCCCCAGCAACCTGAGCCCCGCACAGATACCCCAGAATAGTCCAGACGCGCCCCTTGCTTTATACCGACCACGTGCCTTCACGTCTTCTCTCATCCGTGCCGGCTCCTAAAGGACACACTGTCCTGATCAGCTCTCCTTCTGTCCCTTGCCACGTTGGCACACACGAACACGGCTGCACACGCGCGCGCGCGCGCGCGCACACACACACACACACACACACACACACACACACAATGGGGTATTTAACACCACTCTTCCCAGGTCTCCTTGTTTCCATCGAATCCCCAAAGGTAGAGACCCACATAATGGGCATCACGCTCCCCACCTCCTAACGGGTGTTAAGCCACAAGCAGGACACCTGGTGAGATTCACAAACTGGTGTTGCCAGAGTTGACCCTCACCCGCCTCCAGCCTGTGAAGGAGAGGCCTTCGAGAACTGAGGAGACATGCCTTCAGGGAGCATTTAACGCTGTGTGCTCCTCTTAAGTCTGCTGGGGAATATTTGGAGAGCCTGGCGTGCTTTGGGGGCATATTGGGGACCAGTACATAATACATGTCTGAGAAATATAAAGGCAAAAGGCTTGAGGTGGAGGGAGGGAGGGAGGGATAGGGAGAGAGAGAGAGAACGAGAACCCTGGAAATGCTGGGCACTTGCACAAGTAACACAGACCAGCGATGTTTCCTGGTGGGTCCCCTGTGGGCCGTGCTGGAAGGAGGTGGCCTGCAGTCATCTGCAGAGGGACCTGGCCCAGAGGTACTGCCTAGGAGGAAGAGCGGACCCAGCAGGAGGGCGGACCCGTGAAGCGAGAGCCCACGGTTACACGGCTGATGGGAGGAGCCTTCATCACCAGACTCACAGCAACAGCCCTGAAGCCTCTCATGGGGTAGGGGTGTCCAACCTGTGGCCCGCGGGCCACATGCAGCTCAGGATGGCTGTGAACACGGCCCAGCACAAAATCGTAACTTTACTTAAACCATGATGAGATTTTTTTTTTGTGATTACTTGTCACAATGTATTTAATGTGTGGCCCAAGACAACTCTTCTTCCAGTGTGGCCCAGAGACGCCAAAAGGTGGGACACCCCTGTGAGTGGGACCTCTCAGAGAAACCGTAGAAGAAAGCCTAGAGCCAACAGTCAGCTTGGCAATTCTGCCGAGGCCAGAGGCCACGCAAGTTACCGCAGCCGGAAACGGGACCTTTCCCCACGCTCACGAGGACCCCAGAGAGCAGCTAGCACACGGTCAAGCAGCCAGTGGAGAAAGAACCAGCCACTCTGCCCTGTTCTGTAGGCCTGGGGTCAGGAGCAAGCTGTAGATCACAAGTGGCAAACACAAGGCCCACAGGCCGAATCCGGCCCTCCACCTTGTCTTATCTGGCCCAGCACCTTGTTTCTACCCAGCGGCAGTGCCAAGCTCTCGCTTAAATGTTAAGGAATAGTTACATTTATACAGTCCTAAAGTTACATTCGGCCCTTTCAGGGCAACCATGAGGCTGATGTGGCCCCCGGTGAAAATGAGTTTGATGCCCCATCCCTAGAGGGTGTTCGTTATCATACGGGGCTGGATGTATTCACTATGAAAAGAAATCTGTTTTGTGATTACAGAGATCAGAGGAGTCCTAGAGCTGCCCGGAATTTCCCCCAAGGCAGAAACTGGGCCAAAGAGCAAAGGGACACAGAAGGAATGAGGTCCTCCTCATTCAGTAGAATGAATGCACACATTCGCACCAGCCGGGGTGACACTTGGGCAGGTAAGGGCATCACTAAACAGGAATCGGCCCCCAGTGAAAGTAATTGAGAGGGATACGGACTTGGTATTTGGACCGGTCACTCCATCCGTGATGTTCCTTATGACGGGAGGTCGGGCCCACACACCCAGCGGCAGTGGGTGCCCATTGTTTTCTGTTAGGTGCCCTGACACCCAGTGCAGTGGGGTTGGGGGTCATAAGTTTATAACCCAAACCACTGGGCTTTCTATAGAGTACTAAAGAGCATGCTTTTCTGCTCGGTTATACTCTTGGTATAAAAATCCCATCTTTAATAAAACCAGATCCGAGTAAACTAGTGTTAGCAGAACATATTATTTTTCCAAACGGTGACTCTCCTATTTCTATAAAGAAATAGGATTATCTGGCTTTTTTCTTTCAAACCCAGAGATTCACATGTGCACAAGAACCACCTTGGGGCCTGGTTAGAAGGCAGGCTCCCAGGCCGTGTCCTGCCAGGAGTTGGAACAGAGAATCCGCATTTTCATCAGCCTGCCTAGCAGCTCTGGTTTGAGACAATTGTTTAATTATTGACGATCGTATGGCTACTCCTTCCTTCATCTAACCTTTTGTTTTCCCCGTACATTTGAACGAAACTAGTTTCCCCTGCATCTTTCGATGGAAAGTTGTAACATTTTGGAGGGCCCTAGGTTTTAGCAACTTCACGAGACCGCAAGCCTACTAACGTTTCTCTCGTATGGAAAATTAGTTGGTTCTAATTACCTGCCTTCTGGTGTTCTGGAAGAACACGCATTTGCCTTTATTGTGGCTCCTTTTCGTCAGGTGACAGAAGCAAACACAGTGACCAGTGAGCAGTAGACTTACAGTGGGGTTTCCCATCCGTACCTCTGCTCCAGTCAACTGCAAACACGCCGAGACTCACCCACGAGACGTTTTCCACTGCCAAGGATCACACATCCCGACGAGATTCAAGCCTGCTCCGGATGGAGTGTCAAAATCTAGGCTAGCCCACTTAAGTGGAATTAAACAAGCCTTTTCAACAGATGATGTGATTGCTTCCCACGCTCGGAGATAAGCAGACAGAAGCAGGTGTGACCAGAAGAGCAGAAGCCGGGAGGGAGGAAACCCTTCCAGCCAGAGATTTAATCAGAGGCTCCCCACGCCGACCTTTCAGGCCCTTTTCCTCTAAGATTCTGCTGTTTGTTTTTTTCTATTGAATTTCTTCTTGGCTTTGGCCCACCATGCAGCCTGCTGAGAACATTTAGAGTCTTGGTTTTGCCTGCTATCTATCATATTAGCTATTCCCCCAACTTTGTTTGGTCCTCAGTTCGCCTCACCAACGAAGAGGCTCTTTCCAGCTGGCGAGAAAACCTGGGGCTGGACAGGGCCCTCACTTTACCGCAGGGCAACCAGAGTCACCCACACACATTCGTCACCCCGGTTTGCACGTGGAACCTCAGCATACACCTGTGATCACACACACACACACACACACACACGCACAGAGCGCAGAAACACATCCAATACATTCCCTGTGGATTGTCAGAGACACAGAGCGGCTGTGAGCGGGTCAGGATGGCAGGCAGGCAGCAGGAACGTGGCAGGGAGGGATTGAAAGATGTCTGTCAAAGCCCCAGGGACACTCAACAACTATGACAAGAGCAGCTGTGTGCCACCAAGCGGGTGTCAGTCACCAAACTGGCAGTGCCTTGCAGTGACTCATCCACCCCACACAACCCTTTACAGGAAAGGACGAGTGGCTGCTGCCGGCGGCTCTGGGCCGAAAGGCTGGGGCTGGAGTCCTGACTCTAGCACTTCCTGCTTGCGGCCGTGGGAGAGTCACCTGCCTGCCTGAAGACCCTCGTCTGAAAGTGATGATGGTGCCAGTTCGATTCCCAGGCAGGGCACACACCTGGGTTGTGGGCCAGGTCCCCAGTAGGGGGCGCGTGGGAGGCAACCATCAAAGTTTCTCTCCCTCTCTTTCTCCCTCCCTTCCCCTGTCTCTAAAAATAAATACATTAAATCTTTAAAAAAGAAAATGATGATGGCAATAGCGCTAGACATGGGCTCATGGAATGAAACAGGGACTCTTGCTGCTACAACAGATAAGCCCTCAAACCTTAGTGATGTGACATCATAAAGCTTTACTTCACACAGAGAATAGTTCAGTGGGGCGCCTTCCACGGAAATTTAGGGGCCTGCATCCCTTCCTTTTTGTGATCCTGCTAACTGCTGGGTAGAGAGAGACGATCTGGGGGTGGGCTGGCTCGGGGAGGGGAGGCCTCACGGACCAGACCTAGAAGCAACGTGCATTCCACAGTACCTGGAACCTGGTCCCGCACTGCTCCAACTGCCAGGCCAGCCAGGAACCGGACGGGGTCTGTGAGTCCAAGAGGTAAAATAAACAAATTTGGTCTCTTCCACAGTCGTGAGGATTAAATGTAAATTCCTTGGACTGGTACCTGGCACAATAAATGATAGTGATTATTACCATTTTTATTGCACCAGCTCTGGCTGCGTTCCTCGTGTGTCTTCCTGTCTTAACCTTGTGTCCCAGCTGTCTTAACCTTTCACAGCGGACTTCCCCCAGCTCTACTCTGACCTTGGCTTTGCAATGCATTCAAAGCCCCAGCATCTGCCCTGAACCCGTCAGTCATAGCACCAGCGGGATGTGAGGGAGAGGACAGGCTAGGGCATCCTAAATCTGCATGAAGAGCCCCAGAGAGAGCTACAGACTGAGATAGTGGAGTCCACATTCTATTGGCAGTGAGTGAGTCTACGTTTTTAGATAAGAAGTCACACAAAGAATGTAGCCAGAGGAGCCCCGAGTCCCGAGCCCCGAGTCCCAAGCAGCACTGCCGGGGCAGACGGTCTCCCAAACCTCAGGCATTTGACACCCAGGCTTCTGTCCCCTGTCCTGTGGTTTTCTTGAGCTTTTTCTCAGTTCATCTCAACTTTAATTTTTCTGTGGTTATTTTGTAAGGAAACGTATCACCACTATAACAAGCAAGAAACTAGAATCACTGCCGCCAATAGAAAGTACTCCCCCAAATAACACAGAAACAGACAGACAGACAGAACCCTGTCTCCACATTCCAGCTGGTGACTAGTGGTTGGAGAAGGCTCTAACTCTGAGACTGCCTTCTTCTTCCCTTCTTCCTTCTCCTTCTCCTTCAGAAAAGGCAGATTAGCAAGCATTAGAAAGGTGCTGAAGACATTAATTCCAGATTGAGGCTTTCTCTCAGTTTCAATCAGAAGAATTGAAAGAAGAGAGAATTATATTCTCACGACACAGCTCACATTACATTCCGTGCTAAGGTGGGGCTCAAATCCAGAGAGGAGCACTTGACCCAGTACACACGGCCCTGTTGCGGCCTCCTACCATCTAAAATGACCCCTTTTGCCACCAGTGGGATGAACCCCTCGCTTTGGGAAAACCAGGAGAGATGGTGTCACGGCATCTGAGGGTGGCAGCGTCCAGGAAGGGAGTGGTCAGTGTCAGGGGCGGCAGAGGGGCCAGGCAAAGTCAGGACAGGGAAGCTCCCCCTGGACTCAGTAGCCAGGGGTCACTGGCGTTTCTGGTAAAGCCGATCGAACAGCACGGCGAGGGGCAAAGGCAGAATGCAGTGGCTGAAGGGTGAGTGGGAGGCACCACTGTGGAAAATCAGCATCGAAGAGCTTGGCTGTGAGGACTGAGATAAGGTGCCACTTAAAATTCAAGGAGGTGTTCTGCTTCCTTGCATACAACATGGGAGGCATCTGAATAAGCTTTTAGGTAGCGGGGAAGGAGACGGATCCGAGCCTGAAATTACTGGAAAGGGTTGAAGACAGACGCAGCAAGGTCTGGGTTAGACCAGAAGGTTCAGATCAAGAGCACAGGTGGAAGAACGAACCTAGAACAGGGCAAGGGCCCTCTTTTCTTAGTTTGGTGGCAGGAGGCATGAGCACATGCGAGCCCAGGTCAGTGCGGGGGTTGTAGGGGTGGAAAGAGAAGGGGGCTCGTGTCTGGAGCCCGATTTTCCTCTGTCAGGTAGCGGGAGTGAAATCAATGCTGGGGTCAAGGGAAAAACTTGAGCTACTTGTTCTCCAGCTGAAAGACTACATTAGCCAGGGAACCCAGAACCAATAGAATGAGTGTCTATACCCACCCTATTGAGAGAGAGATTTTAAGGAATTGAACCACACGATTGTGGAAACTGGCAAATCTGAAATCAGCAGGGTAGGCCTGCAGGCTGGAGACCGAGGGGAAGGGTTGATGTTGCAGCTCAACTTCAAAGTCAGTCTAAGGCAGAACTCTCTCTTCCTCCTGGAGGACCTCACTCTGTTTGCTCTTAAGACCTTCAACTGATTAGACAAGGCCCACCCACACTATGGAGGGTAATCTGCTTTTCTCAAAGCCTGCTGCTCTGAACGTTAATCTCACCTAAGGAAAAAAACTTCACAGTGACATTCAGACTGGTATTTCACCAAATATATGGGCACTGTGGCCTCACCAAGTTGACACATAAAATTATCCATTACAAAAAGTATTCATGATCTCACTTATACCAATAGCAAAAATGGGATGATGTAGAGAAGGAGGAGACTAGAGAACAGGAAGAGAATCCTCTGGGTTCTAGTAGGTTCTACCTGATAGGAGGTGCCCTTTGGACCACAGGGTTCCTAATGGGGCCCGAGCTGATACAGACAGCATGGAAGAGCCATGGGGACAGTTCACCCGTGGAGGCCCACCCCCCCTTGAAGGGGGGGGTTACCTTCTCAGCACAGAAGGATGGACCCTTTGAAAGGGAACCTTCTAAGCGCAAATTCTGATCTCAAAGCACGGCCGTCAACTGCTGGGGATCGATCCCCTCCTGCCACGCAAACAGCAGGACACGGTGCCGTCAGCACAACATACAGGAGTTACTTTTTCATTCCTTCTCTGCCCCTCATTCTCAGCATGGGTCAACAGCATCTACACTCACCTCACTGAGATCCGTGCGACTGTTGACTTTGTTCCCAAGGCTGCCTTTTCTCAGGGGAATAGAATTTCCAGCTGAGCTTACTCTTCACTCACAAGCCTGAGGTCTTTCTACATCTATCCTAGCCTTGGTAAGAATCCTTGGAGGGCAGCCTGGGACAGAGCTTGTGGCCGGCCACCTGCTCTGCGTGGAGGGTGGATCTATTCTGGTCAAAGGCTTTGTGATCGGGACAAAGGAACTGAGGATGCGCCTGTCAAATCGTCAGGCACTGCTAAATTTGGGGGCCAGCTGGATTCTAGCAGGAACTCATGCAAGATAAGGGTTAGCAACTGGGGGAAAAAACCCACAGGAAGGAATTGGATGAAATTCAGAAGGAGTACATGGCAGTAGACTCCTCATGCTTGGACAGCCATAGCTGTGGGACTGTAGCGCAGGGACCGGTCATCGGATACAAGAGTTGTGCCACATCAGACAGTTTTGGAGCCAAAGGGACCTTTGAGAAAAGGCCAACCCCTCATTGTATAAGCATCGGAAAAAAAGATTTCTTCCAACTTTAAAAGGTTATGGTTCTCGCTCTGGCTGGTGTGGCTCAGTGGATTGAGTGCCGTCCTGCAAACCAAAGGGTCACCGGTTCGATTCCCAGTCAGGGCACACGTCTGGTTTGTAGGCAAGGTCCCCAGTAGGGGGTGCACAAGAGTCCAGCACACACTGATGTTTCCCTCTCTTTCTCCCTCCCTTTCCCTCTCTAAAAATAAATATGTAAAATCTTAAAAAAAAAAATTATGGTTCTCAAAGTTCGCATCCTCTGAGCTTTCCTGACTCTGCCCCTGATCCTCTCCACCTGAATTCCATGTGCTGGCCCCACCCATCCCCCAGGGCCTTGCTCAGCAATCTGTGGCTCCTCCTTCCCACGCTCGACTCCCCATCCAGTGCGGCTCTGCATTTCCGGGGCCAACGGTAGTGCCTGCTACATAATTAATGGTCAATAAATATTGACTGAATAACAATAAAAAGAAACTCCACAGTTGTTCCTCTGTATGGTTATCACATTTTCTTACCTCAGATACTTTTCTCTATGCACAGCCTAATGCAGTGACTCTCTTAACTTTTCGAAGGTCAGACATTGACCACATTTCACTAGATTTCTGAGCAGCAAAATACACACGGAGAAAAGATGCCCTGTGCGCAGACGTGGCACAGCTGGGAGGAGAAACGGAGACTGCACCCGCTCACTGTTAAAGACACCCACCACGTGACGCCTGTGCTCAGCGGGACTGCTGATGTCTTCCCGTGGACCTCTGCCACGCTGCGCCCTCTCACTCTGCAACGGGCAACGACCTTGAACCCGAAATGTGCAACCTTACAAGAATTTCTGGGTTTTGGCTCAAGGTTAAGCTCAATCAAAATCACGTTAACTTTGACGCTCTCAGTGACTGTTAGCAATTCTTCGTGGGTTCGGGTCACTGGCAAACTGGACATTTCACCTTTTCTCCGCGCTTTGACAACGGTGTTAAAGGGGTGGGGACCAGGACAGGGGCTCTGAGAGTGACCATCCCCTTCTAGGTTGACCCCAAACCACTGAGGAAACGTGTGCATAACCAGCCATGAGCTGAGAGACACTGCCAGACGCCCGTTATTGCTCCATCCTACCCACGCAGATCTTACGGGCGACCCGTTGAAAACTTCCTGGAAAGTACATATAAGCCTTATCTATGGCAGTGCCTGAAATCTGCCAGCCGGGCAATCCATTAAGATAAGTAAAGCGGGGCATGTGCCGTGTGACTTCTCACCGTGCCTATGCTGGCCCTGGTACCGCCAGTACTTTTCTCGAAATCCCACACCACCACTTATAAATAACCCTAATCAGGGGTATGGCCCGGCACGGGTGTTGAGCTGACTTTACAAGGCGGGTGTCCCATCTGATGTCATTTATCTCTTCCGTGATTCCTCGGCAGTGGCCCACCGTGACTAGGAGATCACAGTACAGGCTGTTCCCGCAACCCGGGACGAAGCTATTCAGACTTGAGGACACTTTGTCAAGGGTGGCCCTAGTAAGCACAGGGGAGTTATCACATGCTCCGGAGAGGCGAGGGTCTGCAGTCAGACATCAACTGTTTCTTCTGCTTTTGCCTGACTGCAGGAGGAGGCGACGGGACAGGACTGTCACCCTGCCCACCCTCAACGACTGAACAGTCACCTGGTGAGAGGCTGTGCATCCGCACCGTAGGACGCTTTCCATCCTGTTCCTGGTGGGGAGGAAGAGTCTGCACACGTGGGTATTTGTCTGAGCTTTTGATGCTGAACCAGTGAGGGGCCTGAGTGACATCCACGGTACCCAGAGGACAACCTGATTGTCACAAAATACCGAGAACTTAGAAGACCTTCTAGGAAAAACACATCAGACTTAGAGGTGACAGTCACAACGCAGGCTCACTCCTTCCCTGACCAGACCTCGGCTCATGCCCAATCCAAGAGGAAACAGGAGAAGGTCCCAATGGATCAAGTTTTCCTCTTATTATCTATGCTCAGCATGTGAGCTTTGGGACAAGGGGGGTGACACCTATGTTCTCACTCCCATAATATGTCAAACAAGGAGATTGATGACATGTCCTACGATGCAGAGCGCCTGGCTGGGCTTTGTCTTTCCCACCGAATTCTGGGACTCCAAAGAGCCACACACTTTTAAAAGGGGACAAAGTAGTGAACTCATTTCATGGAAGAGTACTCAAGTTTGAGCCTTCAAAAGGTTGCTCACAGATGAAGTGGTCCAGTTGCCTCCTCCTGTAGGAAAGGACACTGAAGTCCAGAGGGGGTTGATGACTTGCCCAAGGTCACACCGTTACCCAAAACTGGACATGGCCCGTGAACCTGGGCTTCGCAGTCCAGGGTCCCCTTCCCTGTGACATGCTGCGGGGCCTCTCGCACATGGGTTATACTTTCTTTCTTACCCTTTATTTCGGCTCTTCCCGATTCGCAGACGATTGTGAAAGAGAACAGAGATTGAACAGTTCTGGCCTCCGCTGCTACCACGCCATATTTCCTAAGAGTGGGGGTGATGTTAAAGACAGGGAAGCCAGTGATGGAGAAACAGTGTTGTCGAGGACACACAGACACAGGTGTGGCCCAAAGACACTAGGGCGGTGACCACTGACCACAGAGGGCAGGAGGCCGCAGTGGAGCGGGACCACTGCACAGCCAAAGTGCTCCGGGATGCATTTATAGAAGGGTGACATGCAAAGCCCAGGAAGTGATCCGTAGGCTGCAACCTACATTAGTCAGATATCTATTGAATAGGATGCCCAGCCTGTCACACTTTGAAATGCGAGAGCCCGGACAGGGGAGGGTGGTGACAGGCAATCATTACTTAGCCTAAATGTTAAGGAATCTGGATTGCTGAGAGCAACCATTTCCCAGATTCCCCCCCATCTTCCAATGGCTGGCGCAGGTGGGAGGCAGGAGGGCGGAAGGGGTGGGGAGTCACCTCAGCCAGAAATTTCCCTCCAACCTGCTGGCCTCTCAGCTTAGAATTTTCAAAACCAGTTCTGTTCTTTCTCCTTGCAGTCAAGGCTAAGACCCCCTGCCTGAGCTCTCTCTCTGCAGAGACCTGAGGGTCTAGCATAATCAATTCTTATTGATTAAGGATGGCTTCTCTACCTGTGCAGGGCTCTTCGAACCCCCACACGGTGGTGACAGGGGCTTCGAGAGCCCAGTGTTGAGCAGACTCACACTCGCGGCTGACACCCCAGGCTGACCGCAGCGGCCTCGCGGCCTCCGCCTGGTTTCTGAATTTGCTGCCAGCCGGTGCGTGAGGGCTGCTTTTCCCTCGGTCTTCAGCGAGCCCCTGTGGAAGCCCACGCAGCGACGGCCTCACCTCCTCCACACCTGAGTGGCTCTAGCTAATGAGGGCGGTGGAAGAGACAGGTGAACCTCGGAGACTCCACGTCTGCCTCGTCTGGTTTGGGACGTATCTTCTGCAATAATTGCCTGTTTGGAGAAAAGGCGGTGATGTCTTTAAAGCGAGTCTTCTCTGTCATGTCTCCTCTGCCCTTCTACAGAGATTTTAAGCTTCATTTAATCTCTCCTGAAAAAGAAGAGAAAGACACTCAAAGGGGAAAGCATGTCATAGGGATCACAAAGCAGTTTCTCACGGACCGAGGACTACAGGAGGAAAAGTCCTCATGCTAGCTTTCTCCATCGCACCCCAAAAGAAGGGCTCTCCCCTCCCAAAATAAGTAAGAGGACATTGCGGCCCAGCTGCAGCAGGAGAATTCAAACAGCGGAGGTCCCAGTGGCTGACCCTAGAGCAAGCTGGTCCTTGCTTCTCCAAAGAGCAGGGTCTCTGCTTGCTCTCTCCGGCCCAGAGCTTGGGGGGCTCTTTTATCGAGAGCTCTGGGGGGTACACAGGGCCAAGGAAGTGGATAGTGTCGCAGGGAGTGGCCCTGTCCTCACGCGCACACCGACAAAATTGCAGTAGATGGAGCGTGTCAACTTCAAGAGGCCGCGAATGCTCAGGGGCCCAGGCTTTGTGCTGAGACAGACGGGGATCCAATACCCACGCCGCCAGCTCCCTGCCCCCAGCTCGGGGTGAGTCTCCACTATGTGCAAGGGCACACCCACAGACCTTCCAGAAACTGCTGGTCTCCTCTAGGATCAAACCCCAGGTCTGGTGCTTTTCACTTAATACTTTATTGGGTACATCTTTCTATCCCCACACACCGAGACTGACCTTGATGGTTTTCATGGCTGTATGGTGTTCCACCACATAGCCATGTTCATTTCTGCCATTTCCCAAGAATAAAGGTCTTTTCTTTTTTTTTTTACAATCTTTGCTATAGCTAACAGTGCTGCTATGGATATCCACAGGCAAACACCTTCACGTGAAGACGGCTGTAGGGAGAGCTCCCGGAGAAAGAATTGCGGCAGGGCTCTTTACAATTCCGATACCGTTCAACCGTCCCCAAAGGGCCTCCAGCGATTTGGCCACACACGGATGGTCCCCCAAGAAGTCTTCTTTCTGAAGGGGCCACACGAAGAAGGATGACAGGCATGTACGTGGGGGAAGGAACTAAAAATGGCTTTTGCCATCCTGGACTCACCCACAAAGCATTGTTGGTGCTATTTTGGGGGCCCTCGGGCATGGAGTCCGCTGACGATGAGAGAGCACCGTTGTGCTTTTCTCGGAAGGGACATCTGTCAGAACCGGGCTTATTTTCGGCAACTCAGGGACAGGCTCCCTGCCTTTCCAGGGGATTCTTGGCTTCCCTCAACACTGACCCATTTGTGGCTGAGCAGCTCAGCTGTCCCCTCGATCCTGGTGTGCGTCCCACAACCTATTTTGAGAGTTGATAGGCTGTTTCCCAGCAAAAACCGCGGCTGCAAAGCCCCCGAATTAGGATCTTACACCCTGTTATTTGTCTGGGGAGGGTGCATGAATAAAACATGTTCTTTTTTGTTTTTGTTATTTAATTTTTAAACTTTTACATATACAAAGATGGATGCAGAAGTAGAGGGCAAAAACTGATCATCAGTTTCAATGATCAACTCAGGGCCCATCCTGTTTATTTCCAGCCCTACCCATGCCCACCCCCCACATCACACATGGAGGCAAATCCCAGACATGTCCTCATTTCATCCACGACTATTTCGGTATCCACCTCTAAAATGTAAGGGCTTTTTTTAAAAAAAAAAAATTCACATTGCTGTTCGCACCCTAAAGTAATGAACAATAATTTTTGAGTGTACGAAATTATTCTGTCCGTGTTCCAATTTCCAATGGCCTCATAAAATGACTTAAACATGACTTTTAAGTGGTAGAAAAACAGAACTTCAGGGCCATGAGAACTGAGCGCAAACCTTGGGTTTGCTCCTCTCTCCTTGGGTGACGTCAGATAACTCCCACGGCTCCTTTCTGCCTCTGTTTCTTCGAGTTCGGAGGCTGGAAGAGACCCATCAACCTAAAAACTTTCAGATCACACTGCTGATGGGAGGAAGGAACCAGAAAAAAAACCCACTGCAGGAACTGAAACTAGAGCAAGATCTAATTTCTGCATAATCGTGACCAGGTCAGTACATGTCTACTAAAGCCAATATAAGTGTTATAGAATCTGTCCCCTCTGATCCCCGTGAAAGAGAGAGATTAGGGTCAGGGGGTCCTTATCTTCCCCTCTTGGCAGATAAGCGATTTTCAAAATGAAGCAGTTATAAGAGTTGCTCTCATTTTAACGCACATAATCTTAACATAGTATTTGTGCAAACCCTACAGGTAGGTAGGTACTCCTCAAAATATCCTCGTGTTAGGAAGGATGGGGGGGAGGAGGGGGGAGGGGGAAAGGGAAGAGATAAGATAATTTTGTCAATGATTCTGGAAGTCCAGCGAGGCCGTGGGTAACTCTGTTACCGAGTGAGATAATGTATGCATACATAAAGGATAAAGTGCCATAAAATTGTTATTAGAAAAACAAGGATCTCCAGATGGTCCTAAATCACTCCTGGTGTTTTCCCCACTGAATTCCTATTAGCAGCCATCTGACCCCGCTTCTGAAGAAAAAGCCGTATTCTCTATGACACCCAGATGACAAGGAGAAGGCAGGGGGAAGAGCCAAATAGAGTCAGATATTGGCAGGGCATGGAGACTATTGCTAACCGTTTCAAGTCCTTTCAAGAGAGACAATTGCAAATTCCTTTTCCTTGCTCTGCGTACGTGGGGGCGGGGCAGAGCAGGTAGTCTACAGGGAGGCGGGGAAAACGATCAGAAGACGAATTTATTTCTCAGTGCGGTTTGGTGAGGGCAGAATGAAGAGCACCTTCCCCAGCAGGTGGGATGTGGCTTCCAAGAAAGTTGTGCGTCTCTATTTTTTTTTTTTTTGAGAGTGAGTCTTCTCTTACTTATGACTCAAAATGCTTAAAAAGCCCCAAGTATGCTTGAACCTCCCTGTGACGTGACATTCTTTACTACCCCTTTCCAGCCACCTTTATTGTGCCATCTGTTGCCCAAACTAACAAGGGAATTCAGTTCCCTAAGCAGAGAGAAAATCAGTTCCTCCATTGGACAGAACCTCCGAGAGCCGATCAGCTCCTGGTTGAGCCCGTCCTACAGTGAAAGGTCTAAGGGATGTGGACTGGGCCCTTCTTGGTAAGAATACATTTCTCATTGTATGTTCTGTTGTTTAATTGTATATATATATATATATATTTTAAAAGATTTTATTTATTATTTTTAGAGAGAGGAGAAGGGAAAGAGAGAGGGAGAGAAACATCAGTGTGTGATTGCCTCTCACGCGCCCCCTACTGGGGACCTGGCCCACAACCCAGGCATGAGTCCTGACTGGGAATTGAACCAGTGACCCTTTGGTTTGCAGCCTGCACTCAATCCCCTGACCTACACCAGCCAGGGCAAATTGTATATTTTTTACTGAGGTGAAATTCACATAAGTTAACCATTTTAAATGTATAATTCAGTGGCATTTAGTACATCCACAATGCTGCACACACTTCTGTCAAGTTTCAAAACATTTGTATCACCCAGAAGGAAACCTTGTCCCCTTCAGCAGTCACTCCCTCCCCCTCCCTCCCCAGCCCCTGGCCATCCCCAGTCTGCTTTCTGTCTCTGTGGGTTTGCCTATTCCGGACAGTTCACATCAATGGGATCACACAATCTACCCTACACGTCTGGCTCCTTTCACTCCGTCTTTTCAGTGAGTGGCATCTTTCTGCAGAAAAACAGCTTGGGAAGGATGCGGGGTGGGCACCTTCTCTATCTTTCGGAGACAACAGTGCTCTGGGTTTGAAGAGGCTGAATTTGTGCTATTTGAATGCCTGCAGGGCACC
>VMDR010000625.1:0-199867 GCA_007922815.1 Macrotus californicus
AAAATTGACAAATATGTTTCCTTATCATTTTCTTTCAGATCTTATTTGGAAATTTTACCACCTCCCCAAAAAATGTGTGTGTGCATGGGCAAGGGATCTTGAAGAGAAAGGAGTTAGTGGGAATCTGAGGCATTCATGTTCTGACATGGCAAACACGGTACAATTTCCACCAGGAGATGCAGCAGCTCAAAGAAAGAATAATGGGCTAACAAGGTACTATGGCCAGAATGGAACAGATTGAGCATCAGACTAAGAAGTTTTTGGGTTATATAATACCTAGACTCTCTGATTAGAGAATTTTCATTAATAAAATATATGCTAAACTTTTGAGAGAAGCTTGCTTTTCTGGCTATTGTGTTTTTAATACAGACCTGCTCTGTACCAGTGAGAGGGACTAGGAAAGAGAGAAAGATTTCACGGCCCATTTTGCAGAAGCCACTTTAACAGTGTGTGGACATAGCTGGATCATTATTTTCTGATTACCCACGCCCTATGCAGGGAAAAATCACCGTGAAATACGGTAGCAAAATTGGCTGACTCTTGTATTCCTATGGAAAATTTGACTTATTCTTGGGAACCAGTAGCCTATAAATCATGACCTCGCTAGCCTGGAAGATGCATTTGAGGAGGATCTATTAAGGGATGATAAACTCACATATGTACCGCTTGCTGCTACGACAGACCTCATCACTCCATTTGCCCTGAGACGACTGGGAGAACAGGGCACAGTTTTCCCGCTTGCCACCGTTAGGCTGTGCTCGGTCCCAGTTGAGGAAGGAGATGGCAATTCCATTGACATCAACAAACTTGCCTTCTGTGACCAAGTCATTGATGCCCAGCCAAAAGTCATTGACACCTGGCAGGCTCCTTTTACCATAGTCTCGAAGGGCATTGATTTCGTCCGAGTTTCTGGGGATAACCAGAGTCCCTCCCTTGGAAATGCAGTCTTCGTTGGCTTCATGGAAGTGTTTCGAGCCTTCTGAAGCAAGGAGGCACTTCTTGTGAACTTTTGTGCCCCGGAGACAGACTGTAAAGATGTGATATTTGACATATTAAGATATGTCAAAGTGTAATACATCCAGGACTGGACCTGGCAAATAGCATTACATATTTGTGGAATGAATATGTGATGATAATGCTGAGTTAACATTTATTTATTAGAGATTTTGCATGTTTTGGACATTGCGCCAAGCACTTTACCTATATGGACTCATGTAATAATCACAGCAATCCCATGAAGTGGGATTTATTACCCCCATCTTTACATATCAGGATATTGAGGCATGGAGAAGTTGTTACTTGCACCAACTTAGCATATAAGAATGTAACATACACAGCACATGAGGCCACCGCTACACACACCTAGGTCTGTCCCACCCTTCAAACCTGGCCTCTAGCCTCGTGCTGCCTTGATATACACATGCTAGTTGGTTAGTGTAGCTCCATTATATGCTGCATTTCCTTGGGGCTTTTAGAACTAGAATGGTATTCCATGATTATTAAAAACAAGAAGAGAAGTCTGAGTTTTTCTTGTGCAGATAGCTCAGCCCTGGTAATACTGTTCAGGTTATCCAGGCCAAACCAAATATAAAGACGGTTTAAGGCAAAGCATTGGAGAATCAGGCTCTGACACCGACTAGCTTTGTAAAGCTTGGACAAATTATTTAATTTCTCTGTGCCTCAGTTTCCTCATTTGTAAAATGAGGCCAATCATAATGACACACATCTTATAAATTGTTTGAGGATTGATTTGTTAATGTTTATAAAGTACTTGATGGTAGGTAAAGCATTTACTAAACTCCTCCTCTGCATGAGCATTTGACCTTCTTTTAACTTTTTAATTCTGTTTCCCTGGAGACCTGATAAAGGGACTGTATCACCGGTGTTACTAGGCAACATTGCTTTTGGTGAAAAAGTGACCTTGCATTGGTAACGTGGATGGTCTGGGAATTATAAGTACTTGATTGAAAGCCATAACTTCAGTCTTCCCCGAAGGCTATAACTCTTATAATTGGGCAGGTCTGTTGTGGAGCCCTCGAAACTCTGCTTTTGAAGTTGCTATGAGAGCGTTGGTTCCTGGGGATGAGCCTTGCAAGCCAGAGCTGTTCCTAGCTCCTGGACAATAATGTGTATGGCTGCACAGGCTGCTGGGGACTCTGCTCCAGACAGGAAGGAGCGCCAGATGCTGCTCTCTGTTGGGCAGGCTGTGGTTCTGACCAAGGTCCTTCCATGCATATTTGATGTGTGTGGCCTGAGTCTTGTGACCCTGCATTCAGTTGAATCTCAGCAGATCTCTAAAAGAGCACTTAGTAACTATGTAACGAATGCTAATTATTTAAGATAGTTAATACTTGCTTTAAATCTGTTTCATTGCCTATAAGAAAATTATGAACAGACTTTTAAAAATATATTATTGAAATGCCTATTTTTATTTCTATATCACCCATATATAGATGAAGGGAATGGAAAATCAAGCTGATTTCCTGAGACAGTCATCTCCCCAGCTTTTGAATCCTTTCTCCTGGACATGTCTGGCTTGTCAGTGTCTCTTTTACAGAGAGGTCACCTAGAACTTGACATGCACCATTCTCCCTCATCCCCTGGGAGACAAGGCACTGATGAGATGGGTCTTACCTGTCTGCAGGGCCTGCATTTCCTTCAGCGCATTCACTTCTCTCCAGAGCTTTTCAACTTGAGTCTTTAGATCTCCATCCTTTTCTGGAGACATTTTAGGGTGGGGTGGTATAGGAGAAATAAGTATATGATTAAAATAAGATCAAAATAAAATAAAGCTTTGGAATCCAGAACCTAAGGCAAGGGAGGTTTTGATGAAATTGAGCCTCGTGTACGTGAAACATAAAGCATCAAAACAAGTTGGCTAAGAAGATTCATGATTTGGTGGGGGTGATCATACCAGTAGTTCCTTCTGTGAGATTGGGCTCCCATCTCTCTCTCTGGTCCCTTCCATGGGACTCTCCCTCCATCAGGCTTCAGACTCCCTGACTTGCAGATGCATCCCACAGCAAGCTGTCTCACCTCAGGACCCTTTCCTTTGGGTGCCTTCTGCCTGGAACACTTCCACTCATCTCTTGATTGAGTTTAAACATCTCTTCTTCTGAGAAAACTTTTCTGATCGTCCTCTCTACATTAGCATCCCTCTGGCTGGTCTCTTTCTTAGAACTTTATTTTTCTTCAAAGCACTTTCTCCAACCTGTAATTATTTTACTTAATTTTATCTGTCTGGTTATCCAGGGTATTCCTGATATTTAGTACAATACTTGACACATAACAGGCACTCATAATATTTGTTGAATGAATCAACGAAATTCCACAACTGATGGGGACTGCCTCAGAGAGTGACAGCTGTGAACTCTTTAAAGGCAGGAATTGTTTCTTCTTATTTTTTTTAAAGATCTCATGTATTTATTTTTAGAGAGAGGGGGAGGGAGGGAGAAAGGGAGAGAAACATCGATATGGGAGGGATATATCCATCCATTGCCTTTCACATGCCCCTAGCTGGGGATCTGGCCTGCAACCCAGGTATGTGCCCTGACTGGAAATTGAACCGGTGACCTTTTGATTCACAGGTCAGTACTCAATCCACTGAGCCACACCAGTCAGGGTCACAGGTAGGAATTGTAATAAATCATAATAAAAATAAAAATATTAAAATGTTATTATACCCAATGCACCAAGAGCTTAATTCTTTCAATATTCCTGTGAGATACACACCATCACTGTCCCCATCTCAAAGGAGAAGAAATAGAGGCACAGACAGCTGAATTCACCTGCAAAAGGTCATGCAGCTAGTCAGATGCAGTCGGGCTTTGACTCTCACTGACTCTATTTCTGTTTCCCTCCCACCCCTCCCATCTGCTTCGGCACTGTGATTGCCTTCACCTGCTTGGTCCCTAACACATGGTCTCCGACAGAGCAGATGCTTAAAGCTTGATAGGAGCTGTCCCCCAATGCCTCTGTGGGGGGCTCCACATAGAGAATCTGTGCTCTGTGCTAAGTTTTTCAGGACAGTCCCAAATCCAAACATGCTGATTCATCATCCCCTTAAACAGGTGCTTTGCAAGCCAGGTATTTCCACGTTTGGGTTAGGAAGATGCTTTCTGGGGCACACAGAGTGCTGCCAGCTCCCTGTTTCACTTGACCCGTTTCACTTGATAATGCCCATCAATTCTTAAAGCATCCAATATCTCAGCCCAGAAACACAATAGCCCGAGCATTTCCTCGGAGGGACCATTCAGTCCAGAATAAATATGAGGGTATATTAAGGATGTAAAACCATTGGCTGTTGGAGGCCAGGCTTGCAAAGACCTGAAGACTTGCTTCCAAGTTACAAGTTGTCGACCCTGTAAATGTCACTCCCTCATTCCTCCCAGCTTTCTGCTCCATTTTATTTATTTATAGAAATATTGATTTATTAGAGAGAGGGGAAGGGAGGGAGAAAGAGAGGGAGAGAAGCATCGATGTGAGAGAGAAACATCAATCGGTTGTCACCTGGGGACCAAACTTGCAACACACCTGCCTGACCAGGAAGTGAACTGGCTACCATTCACTTTGCTGGACTACATCCTACCCACTGAGCCACACTGGTCAGGGCTCCATTCTGTTTACAGGAGTGGCATCCACAAAGAAGCTGCAAACATTGTAATTAACAGAAAGATACAAGAATTAATATTAGCCCCTGGGAAATCATTATGGAAGTCATTATCCAGGTGGCTCAGCTTCTGCTTCTGTCCTGTGAAACACATGTGACTCTGCTTTGTCCACCATGAATACGGGCAACTGCCATTTCACTGTAAAAGTTATATTTTATTCATTACTGTAGCACATACTTTTTGAGACCTATGCAGTGAGTACCAGAAATGTCTTTTCTTTGGAGCTAAATCACTCCATTGCCACTTTGCATTTTCAAAAGGCCCCTTTTCTTTATTATTGGTGTGCTCCAACATAGGTGCAGTGTAGCAATGATGCAAAAGTAATTCTCAGAAGAAATGACCAGGAAACACATGGAAAACACCTTAGCCTCAGTGACTTTCAAATAAACGCAAACTTTAAAAAAGTTTTTTGTTCTTTTCGCTAGGTTGGCAGGGCCGAAACTGACGGTGTGATGTTGGGCTGGAGGTTCTGTGGGAGTGGACAGTCTCATACACTGAAGATAGAGTCATAGGTTGAAGCTGTTACTTTAGGAGAGGGTTAGAAAGTGTGGTCGACCTGCAACTTTGCTTCTGAAAACATATCAGAACATCCTAGCAAAGGGGTCAGTACACATATAGACAGTTGCTGGCAGGGTGGTTCAGTTTATGATTCTTTGACTTTAACAGTGATGTGAAAACTATATTCGAATTTTGAAGTCAGATCCCTTCCTGGGTGAGTGTTACACGGCACTGTTCTCTGTTGTGATGCTGGGCACACAAGAGCCACAGCTTCCGGTAGCCACGTGACCACGGGGGTATACAACGGTATTCTGGTACACTGTACTGTCAGCGTCACTTTGAATATTGTGCTATGAGCACATGTATGGTAGTTTAGGCTAAGCTGTATAATATTTGGTAGGTTAGGTGTATTCAGTGCATTTTCAACCTATGATATTTTCAATTTATGATGAGTCTATCAGGACGTAACCCCACTGTAAATCTGGAAGCGTCTTTATATGTGTACAAAGCAGTTCACCGAAGTGCTGAATCAAAAAGAGATGAACTGGAAACCACACAAAAGTTCATCAAGAGGCAGATTAAATAAGTCATGACCCAGATACACAGTGGAATATTAGGCAGTTGTTAAAGTGACTGAGGTGTGCCTTGTGTTGATATCTGTCCAAGATTTAGTAAATGAAATTAATTAGCTTGTCTACCAGACATTTTGTGTAGCCAATTCTTATTTTGTTGAAAATATGGATTTTAATTTAAAAAATTTTTGCATTTAAAAAACTGGGAATATTACCTTCCGACAGTTAGCAGTGGGAAATTCTGTGGAGAGGATTAAAAGAGAGAAACTGGCTTTCCCTTTTGGTTTCATTAAGTATTATTTGCAGGTACTTAGAGCACTTTGTGTTTCAGAGAGTGGGGAGAGAACTGTTTTGCAAATCTAGGCTTACTACCTCACCTACTGTAGAATCTGCTTTTTGGGAACTAACAGTAAAGACTGCCAGAAACTGCTTTGCGAGGATAATATTTAAGATGTGTACCCAATCAGTTTTTAAAACATGTGTTTTCATGTGTGTGTGTGCTTGTATGTGGGGGAGGGGAGCTCTCTATGACCTGAGCTGAAATTACTTCAGAATCAACCACACACACATTCACTTATTCACACCCTTCCCCCCACATCCCTATTGGGTGGTCACCCCGGTGCCACTCCCTCCCACTGGTGAAGAAATGCTGGCAACAAAAATGTGCCACATCGCCCAATACCTTGTCTCTCCCGCCTCCCCCCATCTTCACCAATACATTTCCCTGACGCTTGGGAGATGTTTCAGTCTCTCATTAGAAGTGGTAACAGAGCAGTATATTTTATAAGGGAAAAAGATCCCACTTAAGAAACTTGACATCAGACTTAAATTATATAAATTCCCCTAGAAAAGCGCACTTTTTATAATCATCAAAACGCAACGTAAAACAAGCCCCCTTTCTACCCACCAGAATCTGTTGTGTTGCACCAAAACTGACCTTGTTGACACTCGTGCATGTGTGTGTGTGTGTGTGTGTGTGTTGTTATTAATGAAGTGCAAGGGATAAGGAAATAGTGTCATATGTACCTTAAAACATCCTGATGTGAAAATGACTCAGTATGAGACGAAACGTTACTCATGCTTTTCCTTTTGTTCTGGTTTCAGCATGTTGCAAATAAATTGAGATCATCTTTATTCTTTGCAACGTTTGCTTTTTACCACTTAACCTAGTTTAAGTCACCCAAAAGTTGAGATTGCTTGTGGATTTAGTTTGCATTAAAATGCCTTCAAACACCATATGACTTCGCAAGTTAAAATATGTTTAAGTTAAAGAGAGGTTTAAGTTCTCTATGACATTAAAAAGCTGAAATATGTATAATGTAGACTGTCCTTACATTGCAAGGGATATAAAAAGATACCCTCATGGTAACCAGTGACAAACAGAAGTCATTATTACCAATGGCTCTACCCTCTACTACACGTTGAATAAGATTATAATGATCTTACAGTTAATTACCTTTGAAAGAGTTATACAATCTCTACACGTGAAACAGTGTACTCTATAATCAGTATGTTCTGCCTGACCCCTCATTCATAATACCATATCCAGGTGACTCCCTCTGAAGAACATTTTACAGGCCTAACCCCACCTGACAAAGGATATGTAACACAGAATTATTTTTATATCACAAGAGCTTTTTTTTCTTGTAAAAAAACAAACAAATCTGTTACATGACTCTTAAAAATCAAACTCTCCAGAGAATTAGAAGGTCACTCAATCCCATGAAATGCTATACCCATATGATGACGACGTGGCACTGTCACCAGGGACAGTCTCCTGGAGGGGTTTGGAGATGAACATCGCCCAGCCCTTGCTCATCCTGAAAAGCCTAGTATTTTGCCAGACTGAGAAGCCCCATTACCTTTCACTCGGCGTTTGCTGTGCTTCCTGGCTTTGAACTTGGACGTGTGACTGGTGGTCTGGTCCAGGAGTAAGGTGATAACCAGGACGTAAATTACAAGTCCACTCTTTGCCATGGCTCTGGGGCAAGTCTGACGGCCACTTTGCCAGCTCCTCCGAAGCAGCTACAGGACAAGCAGACTGCACAGCCACATCTTGCTCTGGGATGCCAGGACCAGCTTTATAAGAGTGAGCTGGGAAGGCTGGCTGCCGTCCTGCTGACGAAACGTTTGAAGGCCTCGTCTGGCCAGGGCATAAGGTGGCCCCTGTTCTCATTCCTCTGTCAGACTTTGCTATTTTAATGTGTGTGCTGCCTTTCCTAGTGGACTTGTCTTTTCACAGTGTATCAGACTTAACTAAGGGGCAAAGGACTTTGCCTGTTTTCCTTTCTTTTAAAAAAATGTAGAGTCCAGGAAGTGTGGAGTCTCTGTGAAGACCCCAACATTTAAGTCTTTTAATTGGAACACTGGAGTTCACTTAATGTTTTAGGAAATGTGTCCAATTCAGTTTTCAGGACAAAAAATGACCAAGAAACACACACCAAAGAAACACCAAAACAGGAAAGTTACTGTGTGTGTGATGCTGCAACACTCCCTGTGTGTCTGTATCCACTCATGCATCTCCACAGCCCAAGTGGAGCTTGGCGATGGGTTGTTTACAGGAAATAACGGAAGGAGCGGAAGTGGACAGTGCACGCGAAGGTATAAGGCATCCCTTTATCAGGCTTTTACTACATTCTTAGAGTTAAAAAGTTAAGACAGTGAATTATTTCCACAAGAATCAATGTAGAAGACTCTAGGTATGTTATGGGAGATCCCTACCACCCAATACTTTTTCCTTGAAACTACCCTAAAGACTTAAATAACACTTTCAAGTGAAGTAGAGAAATAACAGAGAAATATAATGAAAGACTCTGAGGACAAAAATTGAGAGCCAGATAGACTTTTGTTTGTATCAAAAGCAAGGGATTTCCATGTAGGTGTGACCAAGATGGAGTGAGGCAGACCTCAGGAAAGAGACCTCTGGGGACTGACTCCATCCACGTTACCTGATGAGCAGGTGCAGACAGAGCACAGGGCTTGCAGATTTTGGAAGGTCTGAAGGATGAAAGTTATTTCATCGTCTTTTTTTTTTTTTTTTGAGACAATAAGGGAAGAATCAAGGGGTGATTGATTTCCTCTGAATCTCAGTAAGGAAAGCCACCGTCTAACCATCTACATTTGAGAGCAGTGTGGAAACGAGATGGGCTGGGCTGGGCTCACATTCTCCTTTCCCCCGATTACCTGCTGTGTATGTAATCTTGGGCAAGTCAGTGAGCCTCTGTGAGTCTTCTCCTCACGATGGGGCTAGGAATCCTTACTTTGTAGGGCTGTGGGAAAGATTAGCTGAGATAATGGGTAGAGGCACTTAGCACAGTGTCCGGTACTTTAATAATAATAATAATAATAGTAGTAGTAGTAATAGCTGCGACATCCTTATCATTAATTACAATAGTATGTACAATTTCCAGAATGCCAGATCTTTTTAGTCTTCAAAGCAAGACTGTGGACTAAGTGATCTCTCAATTTTATAGACTAATAGTCTCCAACCTTTTTGGCACCAGGGACCATTTCGTGGAAGACAATTTTTCCATGGACCAGGGTGGGGGATTGTTTTAGGATGATTCAAACGCATCACATTCAAACTTGCCTCCTGCTGTGTGGCCCAGCTCCTAACAGGCCCACACCGGTACCGGTCAGTGGCCCAGAGGCTGGGTACCCCTGTTACATATGATTGAAACTGACTGAACCTCAGAAAAGTCAGGAGGACTTGTCCAGTGTCACTGAGATCCCAAGGGTAAGGGGGGGAAATTAAAACCTCGTTTTGATTGACCCCAGAAGATCTCTCTTTTGACCTGGGCTGTGAAAAATGTGCTTTGATTTGAATAGGGAAAAGGATCAATGTTTTACAATTGATCCTACGATTGATCAAAAATGCTTTTTGCCAGCTTCTCAAATCCTTTACTCTGAGATTTCAAGTTACAGAATATGTGTAGGAAGCTAATGATTTCTCTTGGATCTTTGATAGGAGCTGTGTTCAACCTGAACTTAGAAACAAGGTGTCTTTTTTTTCTTCAAAATAAATCTATATGTTTTTAAGCTCTTTTTCTTTTCCAGGAAAGCCTCTGACACTTTATTGATTTGTTTTCTTTTAGCCAGATCTGAAAGCCCATGCTTTCTTCTTTTAAAATTAATAGACTTTATTTTTTAGAGCAGTTTAGGCTTATAGAAAAATTGATCAGAAAGTAGAGAGGACTCCTTTATAACCCCCTCTTCCTGGCCCCCCCTCCAATTTCTCCTATTATTAATATCTTGCATTTGTGTGGTATATTTCTTATAAGTGCTGAACAAATATTGGTACATTATTACTAACTGAAGTCTGCAGTGTATAGTAGAGCTCACTCTCTATGTTGCACGCTCTGTGGGATTTACAGAACCTGTGCAGTCTTGAGACCTTCTCAGACATACTTTACCCATCTGCGTAATGTAGAAAGACCCTGTTCTGTTCTCTTCGTCAAAGTACCCTGTCGCCTGTGTAGCCCTTGTTATAATTTGGCACTTGTTTAAAAATTGATTTACTTAATTATCTCCTTGCTGGATTTCAATCTCTCTGGCTAGGCTGTAAGTTTTGGAGGCAGGGGCTGTTTCAGGTTAGCTCAGTTCTGCATATATCGCAGCACTGGGCACATGGCATTTGCTCAATAAATATTTACTAATGTGTGGCAGGACCGTATTGCTTTTGCTTCCCTTTCTTACTACCTCCCCAGCAATAAGGCACTGGACCAAGAAAAGAGCAACTCAGCTCATGGGAGAGTAAGGGACCACCACTTACTTGGCATACTAACACTTGGAGGACTGCTAAAAACCATCACTCTTAGCACTGGGACGTTCTGACTGTTTGGTAAGTGCTTGGCCCTGAGGCCAGACAGGGATGGGAACTTTTCTTTAATTTCTCTTCCTCCTGCAGAGGTTCCAAGTCCAGGTCATCCTCCTTCAGGGAAAAACCAGTGGAAACTAAATGGCGGTAGGATTAGCTAGAAGGACGAAGGAGGGGGATCAGGGGGTGGAGTAGGATCTGAGAACATTCTCAAGGCAAGGATTTTTGTCCTAGTCCCAAAAGCCAATTGACGTCAGACATGGCCTCCCCACCAGACATGGCCCTTTGCTTGAGCCCCTCCACTCCCAAAACTTCAACAGGAAAAGCAGGAGAAGAACTGGAGTGATCTGAAAAGAATCACACACACAGGAAAGATAATGGGGATGGGCGGTCCTTTCCCCACCTTGTCCTTAGGGAAGGCAGACCTCACCTGGTTTTCCTGGAGGCTGAACAATCCCTTCTCTGTGCAGCAGGGTGATGTCGCCAGCTCATCTGCTGGGCTGGGCCTGGTTTCTGAAAGGGCTATTTAAGAAGAAACACATATTTATAGGCAGGGAATAAAAACTATAAAAATATTGCCTTTAGTCAAAAGTGTTTTGGTGAGGATTTAAAAACTGTCTCCAGGGTTTTACTTTCTTTAATGAATTGCTGTTTACAACACATCCCCTGACCATCCTGTTTAATTGGTGCAGTTATTCCACCCGTTGCTGTTTTAAGGTTGCTCTAAGCTGTTTTCCAGTGTCGTATTCTAACAAACACGCCCGTCTGGCTTCATTGCTGTTTGTCTGTTAATACTCGAGGCCGAATGTGTTTGGAGGCTGTGTTCAGAGGTTCAAGGGCAGCATTTAGCAGAAATGATAGGATTGAAATTGAATATAGCAAAACGCCACCAGTTGAAATGCTGGGAGGAAAGATTGATTATGGTGTATGTGCAAGTTGCCCGATTTCTGGTAGGGCTATTACTTGTAGCTGTTGACTGGTGAACGTCAGGGCCTTTGAAGAGAAGGCTGGGACAGGCTCTAGGGAAGAGGGTTGGGACTCTGCTGAAATGGGGCAGCACTGAACATAGGTAAAGAGCAAAGACTATGATAATTTGGGGGTAAAATTCAGGTCTGTTACTTACTAGTTTTGTGACAATGGTCAGACTTTGTCATCTCCCTGAACCTGGATGTCTGTCTTACAGAATAGCCGAGAAGATTAGAGCACAACTTGTCAGAGGAGGTGATCCATCAGAGGGAACTGGGGCTTCCCACACGACCACCGTACGCATGCAGGGGCATCGTACCCGCACAGGGTCCTCAGAACCACCCTGCTCTGACCACAGCCCCACAGACTTGGTCTCATTTGCACCCACACTGAACATATTTCTATCATAGGACTTCTAAGCATCATATACTTATTTGATATTTGTCTCCCACACTTTTTACCTTGGACGTGGATCTTGTCCTATTCTCTTCTGATTGATTTGCTAAACTAGTCTGTCTGAGAGTGGCTAGGGGCTGACAGCCCAGTTTTTTTGGCTAACAAAATGACTAATGCTTAGTGGGCATTCAGTAAATGTGTATTACATGAAATGGTTCGACCATGAGGGTCTGGAGTCAAGAGAGTGGCGATTTCAATTTAATTAATCTCATCTTAACTATGGTGCCAGGATTTTTCATCTAAATCCAGTAAGGAAGGCATTGGTATCTGTTTGACAGTAGATGAGACCTAGCCTTAAAGAGTGAAGTGACTTAGAATCCTCAATTTCTAAGTATTCATCAAACTTGGTTCTCCCACATTAGAGTTCAGCTGAGGTGTGAGGCCCACCAGGTGATACAAGGGATTTGGAGCTTCCTAGGATTACCTAGACGGTCAGTGTGAATAGTTGTGATACAATCAGGGTGGTGGGATAAGGACAATGGAATCCCAAGTTTGAGAGAAACAAATGTCTGTTTTGACCACTTCCCATTATGGAGAATCCACTACCTAGCAAGGCAGCCAATTCTATTGCTAGGAAGTTCTGCTTTATCCCAGAAGATGTCTGTCCTTCTCTTCTATGTCTTCTTCCCTCTTATACAATAAAACCAGCTTTTGTTCTTGGCAACCTGTAAGGAAGGATTTCAGCTCCAAGTTTAATTCATGAATGCCCCCAGACACTGCTGTGTCTGACTTGCCCTGTTTACATATTTCCATCATCGCTGTAATTTCTGTGGGTTCTTCCTAATATCAGTTGCACCGACCTCTGCTTGTGTCCCTCTGCTTCTGTTTGGGCCTTTGGTAGCTACTTCTCTGAGCTGGTTTCTATTGGGTGTTCTCATCTCGAACTACCTTCCTTCCCTCTCCCAGGATCAAGTGTCCCATCCCGCCCTGCCTCCTTGTAGGACCTCTCTGATAAGAGCTGAAGCCACTGCATCCTTGACTCCCAGCAGTCAGACACCTCACTGAAGTCCTTCCTTCCTACAACAACGTGCAGTGGTGGAAACTGTGCAAAAGAGATCATATAGACCTGGGGTTGAATCAGGGCTCTCTCATTTGCCAGCTACCTGTATGTAATTTGAGAAGCTCATTAACCTCTCTGAGCCTCACATTCCTATAAATTGGGGATCATAATGACTATTTGCCAGCATTATTGTTAAGATTAAAAAGATGTCCTAAAAACAGGCAATATAGTTAGTGACTGATACAGAAGAGATCATTTCATATGTGGACTTACTATTACTAAATTAATCGTCATAATCACCATCATTATTATAATAATATCCTAGCTCTTAATGACTTGACCATGAAATTGTTTCTCTCCGGCTTCCCCACTGGGTCCATCTGGTATAGCTGTGTCCCATCCTCCAAGCACTCACTGCAGTGAACAGTGCATTTTTAAAGGAAGGCAAACATTCATTGGCCTGTTTTTCCTAGGTATACTGGCGTTTCAAATTTAGTATGAGGCTTGCTGGGCCCTGCTGCCAAGATAGTCCAAAAATACAAATAAATCAGTATTCACCTCCCTTCCACCGAGAGCAAGGGCAGCCCACAGTGGAAAACCCTCATAATTCCTCTCTGTGGGCCTCCCAAGGTTGGACTTGGTGGAAAGAGTTTCCGACCTTCATGTGAAAACAGTGAGGTCATTGTTCTTCCTTGGAGTTCGGAGGCTTGCAGGCTCTGCCTGAGCTTGGAGCAAGATGGTGCACCTTGTCAGAGTGGACCGTTGAGAAAGGCTGCCTTTGTGGGTACTAACTAATTTTCCAGCTTTAAACCCATGACCATTTTACTGGTGAGAATTTAGGGACAGAACTGATGTCATCTTGTGTTCCCCTTGAGCTCGCTCAAGTAAAGAGTCAAGTGATTCCTATTGGTTTAGAAACACTTTCCAGGAAGTGCTTTCTGTGACAAACCCTGAAGGGGGAAAATGAAATTGTCCTTAATGGGTAAACCCAGGAAATTGTGTCCATGATACCTGTTTCTCAGAAAGAAAAGGAAAGGAAACCAAATAGTTAGATTGTATGTACAAGGCCCTAGGTACTTACATTTCTTTTGAATCTGAGAGTAATAAAGAGAAAGAGGAAGAGAATGAACAGACAGCTAGCGTGGAAGGATTGAAATAAGTTTTGTATTAGATACGTTGGTCCTAAGGTGTACAAGGGAACAAGGGACATTCATTTGGATTTGTCTAGTTGATGATTGGGAATGATAGCCGGATGCTTGAATGAGGTAAAGAGTTGAATGAGTGAATCAATAATTTGTTAGTAGAGACTCAATGATATATTAATAGCAGGAAACCAATGATAGGTATGAAGCCAGATACTTCTACAGAGAAAAGAGGAGAATCAGAGACCAACCCATGGGGTCCCAGATATTTAAGGGGCGGGTAGAGACAGGAAAGGGATTAAGTGGTCAGGAAAGCTAGAGAAAAACTGCATTTCCTTTCACTGATTCAACAAACGTTTTTCGAACCTAAGCTAAAGGTTCTTAGAGAGGAGGGAGAGGACAGAACTGGCAAATATGTCAAAGAAGTAAAATAGGAAAAAGACTAAAATAAGCCTTGGTCTTGGGAGTTAGAAAACGAGTTCAAGCAATTTCTGTAATTCATTAGACATGAAGTGAGGAAAATAGTAAGTAGGGATTAAAAAGTTAAATTTTAATAGACTTTTTTTAGAAGAGTGGTTTCAGCTTCACAGTGAAATGGAGTGGAAGGTACAGAGATTTCCCTGTACGCACTGCCCCTACATGTTCGTCTCGGCTTGTAGATTGCTGGTGGATGGGTGGGGGGGGGGTGTGTGTGCGAGAGGGGGTGGGGGATCTGTCCTCCCATATCTTTTGATCCAGTCCCTGCTGCTACCTCTTCCCTAGAGCCCTAGGTCCAGACTCACATTCTTTCTTTTTCTTTTTTTTTTAAAGATTTTGTTTATTTATTTTTAGAGAGAGGGGATGGGAAGGAGAGAGGGAGAGAAACATCAATGTGTGGTTGCCTCTGGTGAGCCCCCTACTGGGAACCTGGCCCACAACCCAGGCATGTGCCCTGACTGGGAATCAGACCAGCAACCCTTTGGTTCCCAGGCCTGAGCTGAGCCTCACCAGCAAGGACTGGACCCACATTCTTGCATGCACCTTGCGCTTACTGCAGAACTGTGCTGGCCGCAGGGTCACACATATCCATGCCCACAGGCTAGTGGGCAGGAGGTGGCCTCCACCACAGACTCTGTGCTAAAATGGCTGGGTGGGTGGTGGTTATGGATGAAGATTCTGGAACCAGGCTACCTTGGCTTGAATCCTGGCTTTATGACTTTTCATGTGTGTTGTTGCTGCCGCATGCATCTCTTATTTCATAGGGGGAGAAAGAAGGTTTAACAACAGCACCTACTTCTCCTGCGTGGAGATCAAATTAGTGAGTGTATGTAATAGCTTGCAACAGTGCCTGTCCAATACCAAATGCTAACAACGCTTGTTAAATAGGGGAGGATGCTGAGTGGTTCTAATCCTGGTAAAGTTTTTGTCTGTCAAGGTGGGGCTCATTGTCCAGTTGGTGAGTTGTCCTAGAGCCCCTGCTGGGAGCCTGGCAGCCTGATCCTCCCTAATATGACAGGGCAGTAGGCCTGGGTTCAGAGGAACTGTACTCTCTGTATCATGTAGAAGCCTTGGGTAGGCCTGCAGTCGCCCTAGGTTTGCCCCTATTACACTGCCAACAAAGTTATTACACATTGTTTCAAAGGGTATATAATATTCAGTGTATCTTACTTTACAGAAGTTTCTTCAATTTTTTAACTCACTTTTAATTTTTCTCTTATAAATAATGATGAGATATTTATAAGATAAATATGAGATAGCATCACTGTATGTTAATCTTTTTATCTGTACTCTATCCTATCTAGATTATTTTCTTAGGACACATTGTTCTATAAGTGGATTTACTGAAAGGCAGCATAGTCCAATGCTCAACAACAGTGCCTGGAGCTTGGATTTCTTGGGAACAAATGTAGGCTCTGCCACCAGATGTGGATCATGGATCAATTTCCTCACATCCTGATTTCCCCAACTGTAAACTAGGAGACAATAACAGTCCTTAAAATACGAGGTTGTTATGGGGCATAAGTAGGTTAATATTTGTAAAGCTTTTAAAACAATGTTTAGTCCACAGTAAGCATCAATAAGTAATAATTATTGTGACTGGGCCATTCGGGGTGAGTATTTAAGAGTCACGATACATATTGTGAATAATATTTGACAGGGAAGGTCTTAGCTTGTCTCCTTCCCAGGAGGAAAGACTAGTGATTGGACTGGATCTGTTTGAGGACACAGTGAGCCTGTCTGGACCAGCAGACAAGCTCACTGATTTTCAAAAAGGGTTCCATATGGAAATGGCTAGTTCTTTCTCTTTGCCTCTTCCCATGAACATTCCTGCTCATCTCTCTGCTCCTCTGTAATAAGCAGCTAGATGGATGGTGGCGAGGTCCCGAGATATGGGTCTCATCTCAGAAGCATCTGTACTTGGGGCGACTTTCTGTGGTCCAGCCCAGTACACAGCAGAGTGCTCTGTAGTGGAGTTTGGGACACAATCTCTGTGCCAACCTAATAGGTCCTTGTGTCCGCTCCTCATAGTCCCTTATGAATGAAGGAGGAGGGTTGTGTGGGCCAAGGCAGGACTCAGGTATTTCTGCACTCCCTGCCCATATCACCTAGTGATGCACCCAGAGCCTCCCTCATACATCAGTCTGCGGAGAAGGAAAATGTGTAAGAGGCAGCTTTCAATTTTGTATCTTTTCTTAGCAGCGTGCAGAGGTCCCTCAGGTGGGCTGACAGGAGAGTCGTGCGGGTGCTCCGCAAACACTGCTCTTTTTCTCAGAGGCAGAAGGCCTTTAGGGCTTCAGAACACGAACCAGCTTTCCTTTCCTTTCACGGAGCAACTAGCACGTCCATTCTGAATGTCTGGTGAACAGCACAGGGGCAGCGTTTTAGGAATGTCTAGTTTTCATCTCAGGAATATTTTTCAGCTCCTGCTTTCCTCCGATGAGCCAAGGGCCATCCAATTTGCACTGGATATAGGTGGACTTTTTCTCTTTTTTTTCTGACGGGTTCCTTCCAGTGGAAACCAGACAGGAAATAGTCCCAGAGCTTGGCTGCTTGGGTGTGGAGACAGCAAGTCCAGGAGACGGTCTAATGTCTCTGAAAGACCCACATTCACCACGCCTGCTTCCTTCTGTTGTTTATTTCTGCCCAAGGAGACTAGGCCGTCCTCCAACATATATACCAGGTAGCTGGGATTGTTGTTGAAAACCCAGTACTTGCCTTAAGTATCCCTCATTGGAAATAAGGATGCTAATGGTCCTGACTTAGGTCTATTGACAATAGTTTAGAAGGAGTAAGCAAAATAATTATTTCTAACAATGAAAAATTGAAAGAGGATTACTCAAAGGGGATTAATCTAGTGTTAATTAATCTTCTATGCCACCATTAAAATTCTGTTGTAAAAGGATATTGGTCAACGTGGAAAATGCCCATAGTATCTTTCTAAAGAGGAAAAAGCAGTTGTAAAATAGAACTTACAAGTTGGGGAGTAACAGGTGTGTAGATCAAAATAGCGGTAATGGCTCCTTTTGGGGGCTGAGATTATTATTTTTTTCTTATTGGTTTCCACAGTCTTCTGCATAACACATACAGCAATACTTTAAATGTGTACATTTCACTGAAGCATAACATACATATAGAAACAGGCCCAAACTGCACGTATACAGCTTTTTCTTCATAAAATGTAAGTATGTGCTACTAGTACCTAGATGACGTAAGCAGAACATTCCCAGCACCCCAGAAGCTTCTTTGTGCCCCATCCTCGTCACTGTTCCAGAAAGGGTAAGCCACTGCAGTGACTTTAGAATATGTCAGCTCAGCCTGGCTCAACTGTGTTTCCCAGAACCCCCTTCCCTGTGTGTTTTGAATTATTGTGAGGCATCAGCTTTCCCTGCAAGACACCCACATCATCAAAGTGGGGGACAGTGAGAGGCTGATGAGGGTTTCAGCTCATGCTCACAGATTCTAGCTTGCCTTCCTTTTCTCCCACTCTACTTCCATCTTCCCTTGCCCACAGCCAGCCCTGTGGACCTCATGCTCCAGCCTCAGACATGAACGTTACAGCCTTAGAGAGGCCGTTTCTCCAGTTCCCACAATTGCGTCAGGTCAGTTCCCTGTAATAAACTCTTTAATATGGGTGTGTACATGCACACATGTGTATCTCGTAACGGTTTTGCTTCTCCGATCAAACCCTGTCTGATAATAGACTTAGGGGTGAATGACAGTGACTCCCAATGACGGGTCCTCACTTGTCGGTGTTCACACACTTGTGTAGTCCCCTCCTGTGGGCAGGACTGACCTCTGTCACTGGTAGGATGTGGTGGAAATGGTAGTATGCGCCTTCTAAGATTAGGTCATAAATGACATTGCCACTCTCATTTTTCTCTTGGATGTCTCGCTCTGGGAGAAGCCAGCTGCCCTATCCTGAAGATATTCTGCTGGCCCTATAAAGAGGTTTACCCTGATCGAGAACCACCCAGCTAAACCCCTTTCAAATTCCTGACCCCCAAAACTATGTAAAATAATGGATGTATATTGTTGTTCTGAGTTGCTAAATTTTGAGGTAATTTGCTACACAGCATGAGACCCACAGAATTGTGACTAAATGAAGTGGTGGTTCTTTAAGGCCTTTATGTTTTGAGGTGGTGTGTTACCCAGCAACAGCCATAAAAATCCTGACAGTCTTGGTACAAATCTGAATCATTTAGGGGCGTGTTCTGCTATAAGTAACATCTTGAACAAATAGGGAAGGGTACCTTTTTCTTACATAATAAGAAACCTGGGGAAGACAGTGCAGCATGAGCTCAGTAGCTCGACGTTTGGTATCGGCGCAGCAGTCTTCACAGCTCCCTCGGCCTCTGCAGGTGTGAGATGACCGCAGCAGTTCCAGGCCTCACACCCGCACAGTGCCACTTGGAAAGCAGTGAGCAGCAGCTTTGTGGGCCAGAAATGTGGTCCTCACATGCCTCCCTTTTTGGGGGGAAGGAAACATGCTCTCCGTTGTTCCCTAGAAGATTTCTTCTTAATGTTTTCTGGGCTAGAATTGGATCACAGAAACCCCAGACAGGGGGCCAGGCCCACTTTTCCTGAGATGGCAGGTGCTTTAGCAGATACCTGAACAAAGCACAGATTCTGTCAGCAAGAATAAAGGGCAGGGGGATGGACTTTGGGTGAACAACCAGTAAGGTCTACCACAAACTCTGTGTGTGGCAAAATCCTTTTTATCCTTCAGATTACCACCACTTAGGGAAGAACTTCTCGGACTGTATCAGAATTCCCTTTTACACTCTTGGGGGTGTGAAGCCTTGGGTACGTTCTTTTTTGGAGCAACTATCACTGTGCCTTAGTTTGTTATTCAACAGCACCTGATCTCTTGCTAGACTGCGCATCTCAGGGTTCATGCCTGCGGACGCAAGGTCTGGCGTACCTGACTGCAAGGACTTTATTCTCCTCTCCCACTCTTTTTCTTCTTTGCTAGTTCTGATCAATGGAAGTCATTGTGAGCAGTGAAATCTTCAGTTTTCTGCTGACTTTTGTTTGTATATCTGTGCCAGGGGGTTCGATTGACCTGTTGGGCACGACTGTTTAATGAAGCAAGGTGTTGGATATTTGGCAGAACGTAATGTTCTACTAAGAGAAGTCCCATGATGGGGGCATTGGATTTATTCTCTGCTTCATATTCTCTGACAAGGCTTGATTAAGCATTAATCAGACTCTCCTGGAAACAGGGTCAGAGTGTAGTGATGGAACTGTGGCTCATATTTGTAACTCGGGATTCATGTTCCTTACTGCTTGCTCTGGAATAACAACGTCATTTCCCCCAAGGCTTGTCAAGCTAAAGGGGATAAGTAGAAAGAGGTGAGAAGATGACATGTGTCAGAACTGGTTTGCTGGGCCATGAGTGGGGAAGACCACTGGGAGTTTCGACTACAATATGGTCCCAGGGAATGCCATCACATTCGCCATGTTCCACTGGTTAGGAAGAAGTCACAAGTCCTGCCCACAATCAAGGGGAAGGAATTTTACAAGGGTGTGACTCATGGGGGGCTACCAGTGAGTGTCTATCACAAGCACCTCCGTCACGCACCCTGCACCAGGCACCGCACTGGGGAGTGCCAGAGTGAGAGAGAGACGGCTCCTGCCCTCTTAGAGCCTTCGTTCTTATCAGCTTGGAGCTTGCAGATTATATAAGCCAATGGAATGCTCCCTATTGCCCAGTGTTGCTGTTTTTCCCGTAAGCTGCTGAGCTCTTGGCAGCAGAGAGAATCCCGACTGGTACAGCTCTATTTTGTAGACAGGGCGAGTATGTGGGTTGTCAAAGTCCAGGGTCCCATTGTAGGCCCCTAGCCATGGAACGGGGTAAGACTTTGGGGTGAGATTTTTGGAGTTAATTGTCTCTTCTCTTGGCTCTACCATTCACAAACTGTCTGGGCTTAGGCAGACACAGCCTCAGCGTTCTCATCTTTGAAATGAACTTAGTACCTGTCCATTATAAGCCCATTTTGTGTGGTTCACGTGACAATGTTTAGAGGAATAGTTATGGAGCTAGATAAGTATTGCTGATGGTATTTGGGGACCAGAACCAACATCACAGATCCACAGAACATTTCTGTGCCAAGTGGCGATTGACTTAGATCTGCCCAAAGTAAACATCTTGAGAGTGAGGACTCTGCCCTTTCTTAGCATCTTTGCTTCTCAGGGGCCCGACACACAGGATGGGCTAAAGCGGTGCTGGTCCTTCCAGGATCTTGTGCATTCTTTCTTCAAAGTGTTTGCAGTAGACAGAACAAGGGCCCCTCATAGGTGTCCACATCCTAGTCCCTGGAAACCTGTGACTGTGGAGATGGAGAGATTGAGCTGGATTATCTGGGTGAGCCCACTGTTTTGATAGAGAGGGAGGCAGCAGGGTCAGAGTTAGAGGGAAGGCGATGTGATGATGGAAGCAGAGGTTAGAGACATGCCATAGCTGGGGGGAGCCACAGGCGACAGGACGTGGGTGGCCTCTAGCAGCTGGCAAAGTCAGGGAATGAACTCTCCTCCAGAGCCTCCATGGCAACGCAGCCATGTGTAGACAGACACCTTGATCTTGGCCCCGAAGACTCATTTTTGAACTTCTGCCCCAGAGGACTGTAAGGTAATGAAGGTGTGTTGCTTTGAGCTGCGAAGTCTGTGGTCATTTATTATAGCAGACAGTGTGAACTAATGTGGCCCCAGTCTGGTGTGTGGCATTGTGTTTTATGTGTAGCTGCAGTGTGTGCAGGACAGTTCCCATCAGCACTCCAGGGCCAATCTTGAGGTATTGGGGGGTTTTGCGAGCTCATTGTCAAAGTCTCGAGAGCATGAAGTTGACCATGTTGGGATTATTTACAGAAGTCAGCAGCTACAAATTAGAGTTAGAAAAAAGTGCTGGAGAGCTGGTTGCCAGCACACCGCCATAGGTGAGTGTTTGTGTGACGTGGGTAGCGTGGGGGACAAGTGGGACTCAGTGGGACAGTAATTCCAGAGGGCATTCTAAAGACCTTGAAGGCAGGGACCATGTTTGTTCATCTCTAAAACTGTCCCTTCCCGATGCTTTGCGCCTTGTGGGCTCCCAAGTTAAAATACATTGATCTTTAACAGCCAGTCCAGATGGGGATCAGTCCTCCAGTCTTGGCCTCATGCGTAGCATTGTTCAACTAGCCATCCAGGGGCAGCCCACGCTAGCAGAAAATGATGGGGTTCGGAATCTGTCAGAACCTGGATTCGAAACCTGGCCTTCGGGCTGATCAGTTATGGGACCCTGAAGGATCAGCCTTTGTGACATCTAATTTCCTCATCTGCAAGGTGTAAATTATGTTTGGACATTATTGTGTGAAGGTCAAAGGCAATAATGCATGTGAAGGGAATTCGTAAACTGTAAGATGCCATATAAGTAGAGAATATTATCACATAAAAAACTGGACAAGAGTCTTGTGATATAAGACCATGGTTTTCAACTTGATATGTATGTGTGTGCACATTAGAAACAAGTATCTGTGGAGTTTGAAAAATGTATTTAATGTGAGCAAGCCCATTTTAAGCTTCCGAAACACAAAACTCTAGGAGTGGACCCCTGGCATTTTTTTTAAAAGCTCACAGGTGATTCAGACTTGCACCCCTGTCTTGTGGTGGAAAGGATGTTTGAGATGAGTTATGTAAGTCCCCTGTGGCCCCCAGGCCTCATTTCACCGTTGCCAATGACTTGACTTACCTAACTAATTGGCAGGATTCCTTCCAGCTCCATAACAGTCTTATTTTCCTTCAGAACCCAGCAAAGTGCCTGGGAACACCATAGGTGCTTGACAAAGTTTTGGGGGAACAATGAATGAGAGCCGAGGGGAGGGTAAGAAGATAAATTAGCAGTGTGCTTTTGGCTGACCACTAGGTGGCAGGAGGATCAAGCTCAGGTGCCCAGCTGCCCTGGCTGAGGGTGGGGACACCTGACAGGGAGCCTTCCTCCAGGGTCCTTGAATGCCCTTCTAGGTTGAGGCTTGGCAGGGGGAGGCAGGAACAAACAAGGAGGCCTTACTCACAAAAGCCTCACACTCAGGCAAATGAGTTTATTATTTCCGTTGTCACAGGAATTCACAGGTAGGATTGAAAAAATTTCACGCAACTCTAGATCTGTATATTTTTGAAAATTTAGTATTTCTGGAATTCTTTAAATATATGAACAGTTTCAAAACAAAAGTGGCAAGTCCTTCTTCCTCTTTTCCTGCCTCTCTCCCCACTCCCAATATACACCCAAGAAGTCCCACACTCCTTCCTGCAGAGCCAGGTGTGGACCAGGCCTCCTGATGGTGGAATGACAGGGGACTGTCCAGCCACAGAGCTCGTTCCCTGACACGGGACTGTCCAGCCACAGAGCAAGAGGAGCCCTGCTCCCATGAAGGTTTCTTCATAAGGCAGCAGAATCACCTGGGGCTGGGGTGTCTAAAAATGCAGATCCTGGGAACCACCAGACTTTCTCTGTAGGAATCCCTGGAAGTGCTTTAGTCTGCATTTGCATTGGCTTTTAACAAGCTCCCTGTGATTTTCAAGTACAACTGAAGTGTGAGAACCAGGCCATTAGGCTTTCTCGGGAGCCTTGCTGGGACTCTCACGGGCTGTCTCAGAGGTCTAGTGAAGCCAGCCACCTCCAGGTTCACATACACATGCTCTCACATAGATCCACACATACACACACAGGTTGTGGTTTCGCTTCTTTTTTTTTCTGATTACATGCACAATAATGCCAGGAGCCCTCAAAATTGTACATCAACTGTACAGGTTGGCTGTGGACTGAGGACATGAAGTCTCACATATACTGTGTATGTCCACCTACATGAATTATTTCATGAATATTTAGTCATGTGTTCCTTAGGATGAAGGTAAGTATAAGAATTACTGAGCTAAAGATTTTCTTTTAAGGACGGAGCCTTTCCCCCTAGTAACTGCTTGTGACCTTCTGGGTGGGGTTCTCATGCTCAGTTAGTTCCCATAGAGGCTTTCATCAGAGAATTCTGGGGGCACACTCTGGGGAACCCTGATCTAGGAGCATAGTCCCATTGTTTATTTTTTATTACCATTTTCAATTTCTTAGTAGACTTTTAAGTTGAGACATAATTCATGTTATAAAATTCACCGTTTTAAAGTACATCATTCAGTGGTTTCTGATGTACCCACAAGGCTACACAGCCATCAGTGTCAAACTCCAGGACGTCCCACCACCCCAGAGGGAACCACACACCCATTAAGCAGTCAGTCCTCCTCCCTCCCTCCCTCACCCCGCAGCTTGATCTGCTTTTTGTCTCTGTAGATTTGTTTCTCCTGGACATTTTGTATGCATGGAATCACAATATATGACCTTTTGTCTTTGACTTCTTGGTCAATTAGCACAATGTTTTCAAGGTTTCATTGGTCCAGTTGGTCTTTTACTTCAGGATGCGTCAGAACCCACCAGAGAGCTTATCAAAACGCAGTTTTTCTGACTCTTCCCCTAGAATTTCTGCTTCATTTGGTCTGTGGTGGGAACCAAGAATCTACCTGTTTGGAGAGTTCTCTAGGTGATTCTGGTGCAGGGAGCCTGGGGACCACACCTCGGGACCTCGCCACCCAGCCTAGACCAGTGCTCTCTTTCTGCCTCTGAGGGGGCTGAGGCTCAAGAAGGAAAAGCGATGTCACAGAGTCACATAGGTGGCAAAGCTCGGCCCCGGCTTTGTCTGGGGTTTCAGACTTGAGGCCCAGCCTTCTCTGCCTCACTCGCCAGACCCAGTACTGCAGGTTCAGCCCACAGGCACACCTTAGTTCTTTATGATAATTACCTGTGGGATTCTTTGGCATCTTTCTAGAAGTCATGTACCGCCATCCCACCAGCTCCCAAAAGTTCTAAAATGACCAGAAGAGCATTGAATATGCTGGCTTTTATGAGAGATTCCGGAAGATCTAGATCCCACTGGTGTGTAGTTGAGCCCATGCCTTAATAGTGAATCCATGGGTCTCCCGAGACAGGGGTTGTAGGTTTGGGTGCTACCAAGTGTAGGGTTCCCAGATTAGCAAATCACAGTGCAGGATGAATGTCCAGTTACATGTGGATGTCAGATAAACAAGAAATAATGTTTTAGCACAAGTATGTCTCATGAAATATTTGAGACATACTTTACAAAAAGTTACTGCCTGTCAGAAACTCAAACTTAACTGGGCAACCCATCAGCTGGGTACCTCTTTTGTTCTCTGTGGGGCAGCACTGCTTAGTGGCTGATGGTGGCTGAGCACAAGGGCTCTGGAAGCTTGGGTTTGAATCCTGGCTCCACAAACCAGGGTGAGTGCCTTAGGTTTGCCTGGCCTCAGTTTCTTCGTCGGTAAAATGAGAGCATTTCGCAGGAGGATTAAGTGAAGTAATCCATGCAAAGTGCTTAACGGGGTCCTGCCTGTGGTAAGTGATAAATAAATATACCGAGAACCCCTAAGCTCCCCACAGCCACGGTAAAACATCTGATGGATGTGGCTGTTCTTTGTTTTCTAGCACTCTCTGGTACCATGAAAATGTAGCCCTTTCATAGTCCTGGGGCCATTTGCAGGGCCTTCGGGGGGATTCTGTCTCAGTTTTGGGATTGCAGGTGCTTGGCAGCTAGACACGGGCTGCAGAAGTGGCTGACGGATGATTTGTCTTTTCATCTGAGTTTCCTGGTGTGGAGGAAACAAAACTTCTGTCGGTGATTCATTGTTGAAGTTGGCTTTAGCCAGCATTTAAATGGAAACTGCTGGCTGTAGAAAATACTGTCACTACCCAGGAGCAAGAACGGTTTCAAAACTGTTCTGAGCAAAGTGGTTTTCTTACAGAGGAAACCTGGGTGTTAAACTCTGTGCCCTGGCGTGTCTTCTCAGCCAGGTGCTCGCAAGGAAGTCAGCTCCTTTGGCCTCCCACTTCCCCTGGCTTCCAGGCGTCCAACAGATCACAGCTCCCACTAGCCTTGTTTTCTTGAGAGCAGGTTTCCCTAAAGTTGGATATCCATACCACTGGGGCACATGTATTAGGGAACACCAGATCACACAGTGGGAAGACTGTTACCCCTTCCCAGTTCTCTCTAAATCCTAATCATGGTGTCAGGGAGATGAATTTAATTTGATGTTGGTATGTCTTTTAAAATCTTTCTAAAACTTGCTAATCTCCTTTTTATTAACAAGATAATAAGCAAGAAGTCCTCTGAAATTTGCAAAATACTGCTCTTGTATGCTGGGTATGTTGATTCTATTATTTTATATACTTCAGATATTTGACCATGTGTCCTAATTAAAAACTTAGAATGTTCCTGAAATGCCTATATTTTGGCATGTACACTGCCGCTTAACCCTGACGAGTTTGCCAGGCTGCATGTCCTCACCTCCCTTTGGGAAACAAAGGACACACACACACACACACACACACACACACACATCCAGAAAGTATCCAGCCACGAAAAATAGAGACACTTACTGAAGGAGATACAAGATATAAGAAACATTGTGCACAGGACAATGACGCCTCAGTCCCCTTCAAAGTAGGCACCTTGGGACCTCACACAGTTCTCCCAAATGCCCTCAGCTACCCTGTCGTATTTTCCTGAATCTTGTATTTTCTCAGATAGATGGTCTGAAATCTCTTCCCCTTCAAAGATGATTTTAGTTTTGGGAAAAGCTAGAAGTTGCAGGGTGCCAAATCTGGGCTGTAGGGGGGCTGAGTCACCTGGGTGATTTGATATTTCACAAAAAACCTGCACGAGATGTGATGCATGACCACACGTGTTGTCCTGATGGAGCTGCCAATCACCAGGTGCCCATAGCTGCAGCCTCCTGAGTCATCCGTATAGTTTCCACAGAGGAGCGTTCAAGCTTAATGCAAACTCTGATGCAGATTCATTGCTCTACTTGCTCAGTCACTTTGAATTCGACGGCCACACAGTGCACATGGTCAGTCAACAGCGCACTGTTCACACATGCACATTCCAGTCTACTCTCCTTGGCTGCCAGGTTACATCGATGTCGTATAAGCAATTCTTGTTATATTAACAATGGCTGGGATTTTTCCAGACAAAACCTCGTATATATAACCAGGAAGATGAACTACTCTAGTAACACCACCAAGTTATTCAAGGCCCAGTTCAAAGTCCCTCTTTATATCAGGTAGGGTTCTTTAGCTGGATGCCACAGGAATCAGGTTTGGCTAACTTAAGCTGTAAGTGTGGATTGCTCACAGAACTGAAGATCAGCCTGAAGTTCTAGGCTTGGGGAAAGGAATGGAAACATGGGCAGCTGTGGCATCTAAGTAGTAGGGAGTCATGGGAACCCTTTCCAGTGCACCACCATCAGAATGAATGCATCTTCTTGTGTTTGTATGTCCCTTCTTAAGCTTCACCTGAGTAGGAGACCACGTGTTTTGCCTTCTCTGGGTTATGAGTGCCATTTGACTAGAGGAGGACAGAGCACTTTTATTCACAGGATCCACAACACAACATACGATGGGTGGGGCCGTTCCCCAGGGGAAAATCAGATGCAGTTGACCAAACGCCTCATAATTACCAGTGCTTGCTCTGTGTCAGGCATTTGTTTAAACATTTTACATCTATTTATTCACTTCATATCTACCACAACCTGATGACATTTTAATGTTATCATTCCTCTTGACAGAGGGGGCAACAAAAGCCCAAAGATTAAGGAACTTGTTCAAGGTCATGCAGCTGGTAGCTATGAGTCAAACTCAGGCCATCTGTCTTCAGAGTCCTGCTTCTGACAACTGAACTGTAAGTGGGGTAAACTCGGTTCTTGGCAGGCAAACCCTGAGTGTCCACCGCACTACCGTTCCACTTCCACAGAGACTGTCTTACCTTCTGTCCAATGACACCTCTCCCACTTGTGCGCCCTACAGCCCCACGCACCTCTCCCTTTAAGGCTGCTAGCTTTTTTCTGGCGATTTGTGTCCCTGTCTCACCCAGTGAACAGGCTGTATTTGTCTCTGAATCCTTTACATGTAAAACAGGGCCATGCACATAGCCAAAGCTTAGGAAATATTTGTAGAATTGAATTTAATCTCCTTGATAGTACTTACCTTAGCAGAAATAGATAGATAGACAGGGCAGATCAATTGATCCTGAGTGAGAATAGAGTTTCGATATACTCTTAATTCATCTAGTTAATAATTAAATACTCTAACAGTCAGCTTGTTGGTGTAGTGAGGTTCTGTCTTGCTGGCTGATTAACCTCAAAGGGTCATGGGGACATCCAGACTCCTGCCCCTAAACAAAGACAATGGTCATACCAGCTCTTCACATCAGCAGTCAACCCGAGCATTAGCCTGGACTGAGTAAACAGGTGTTCATGCCTGTGTTTGCAGAGGATGAAAAGATCAAATGCATTGTCAGTGTGTGTGTCGGTCTAATTCCCTGCGTCACAGCACAGCCCTTTAACTCATCAGGGCTGCTGGGCCCCTCCTGCTTGCCTTGGACACAATTCTCCAGAGGCAGGAAAACAGTAATAGTCCATTCTCACTTGCTGGGCAGGCTGTGAAGCACTGAGCAGATCTGGCTCCAGAAGTCATTTTAATTGACACTAGCTTAGCTTTTTAATAACTTTTCCAGCTTGTTAAGTGGTATTGTGTGTCTTTAGTGACTTGGGCATTTAGAGAGAGCCTAGTTTGATTTCTGGGCCCAAATTCTAGAAACTCGGTTGCTATGTGTAGTTTCTGGCATTTTATTTAACTTTTCTGGGCTTCAATTAGTCATCAGTAAAATGGGGATACTTTAGGATTGTTATGAGTATTTGGCAAGTTAATACACATAAAATGCTGTTTTTCATTTGGGTTCCCCCAGAGTAGCCCCCGAGAGAAGGACTTGGGTTCAGATAGTTTATTTGGAAGGTGGGGTCAAGAAGCAGCAGTGGGGGAGTGGGGAGAATGAGATAAGGAAGGAGGAAAAGCCAGTAAAGACACGCTAATGCGCAGGTTACCACTGTGGGCAACTTAGGTTGGACCCCACCAGGGGACCCTTGAGATGCCATGTGGAACATGGTTCAGAAGCATGACACCAGAGAAAAGGGAATCGGGGCATTTATCCACTGGCTCCCATTCTCCATGGCTGAGGCTGCCCCTGGGCATGTTATTCCCCATTCCCCACCACAGTAATTCTGGGCCACCTTTGTGCATCTGTGCCCTGTGCTTCTGGAGGAAGCCTGCACGCACGGAAGAAGAAAGACAAATGCAGGTGCTTGCAGTGGAAAGCTGACAGCATGCCAGGGGCTGTCTACAGCTGTAGGTGAACTCTGCTATAGCAAGACAGTATGTGGTGGGGAAACAGTAGTGACTGCTACGTGGGCTTAAAACAGTATCTGGTGTACTATGAGTACCCAAGATACCATAGCTATAGTGAACAGAGTTCTACTTGTCTAGCGTCCCTTCCTATGGAGATCTATCCCTCTGTCACTTGATATTGTTCTCTAGGGTTGTCAATCAGGGTGCCAGCTCCTACCATGACGAGTTGCAGGGCTGGTCACATGACCCAGGCTAGCCAATCAGAATATCCATTCCTCTGCTTCAGTGATTGGTTTAGGATGGACGTGTGACCCAAGCTGGGCTACTCAGAGCCTTCCTAAGAGACCTTGATTCACACCAGAGCTGGTGGAGAGGAAGTTTTTTCCCCTTTGGGGGTGGTGGGGAAGGAGTAGGGCGTGAGGGGAGATAGTGGGAATGGCCACCCTGCCAGGAAGGTGTTAATTTGGAGCCGTGGACCCCACCTTTCTCAGCTGCTGGGAAGACACCTTTCTGCCATGCGGAGCCCTGGGCTCTGGACAGCACTCCTCCACTTTCTAGGTGGGTGAACATGGGCAGGCCGCCTGACCCCTCTGAGATTTGGTGTCCTTTTCTGTGAGTGGGGGTCGCCTAATTTTCAGGCACTGTTTTAGTTCAGTGAGGGCATGTGTAACATTCTGGCAAGCAACAGATTCTCAGGAAATGCTGGTTTTGTTTTTGTGGTTTGCCCTGATTTGATTTCACTCCATGGAAATCTCCAGACTCCAAGCTGGCAGAGTTTTTTGAAAGTCATTCCAATCTTTATGAGGGTGAGTGTTTGTGAGCATGCTGTGCGGTTTCGTTGTCCTCTTGTAACCGTGCACCAGCTCCAGCTGGTCCTATCCTCTTTCTAACAAGACCTGGAACCAAAGCTCAAACTTTGGATACACGACTTACGAGTAGCCCTTGTGAACCCTTAACTGCTGCCCCCCATGGAACCAAAGGACCAGGACATAACCACAACCCGAACGCCAAAACCCTTGCAGAGGCAAAGGGTCCGACGTTCAGGAAGATCCAGTGCTGAAACCCCTTAAATCTTGCCCCAAGCCCTGGATTGGGGGACAGATCTGAGACTTGCCTCCTGTCTCCTTGCTGGCTGACCTCACAATACAAGCTGGTGTCACAGTATTGACTTCTAGGCACACCAGGCAGCGAGCCCTTGCTTGGTGGTGACACTGTTTGTTTTGACTCCCAGCTCTGATATGTGGTGATTTTTTTTCTGGGGTCTGCCCATGGACAAGCCTCCCAGCTCCCCAGGAAAAGCCTGCATCACCAAACCCTGTTTCCCACTCCTGAAAGGGAGAGGTGTCCCTTTTCTCCCACTCATGCCAGTTTAGTGGCCGCCTTAACTCATGACCAAATAGACTACAGATGGCCCTTGGGGGACTAGCCCCAAAACTATTATTCCAATATGGCCCAACTATCTGTTCCACCTGCCCCAGCTGGACCAAGTGAAATGGTGGACTTCATTTCGGGAAGATTTCCCATGGTCATTCTCCAGCAGTCCCTTGATTAATCCCTTTGCTTTTGTGCAAAATCCAGAACCCATGAAGGGACATTTATGGATTTCTACAATGCGGTCTTCTTAATCTTTTGTCTCTTTTCTTGCTGTGTGCAATAGTCGAATGGACCATTCTACTGACCTCCTTTGTCCTTCCCCACTGGTGTGCCTGAAGATAGTTACTGCTCCTGGACAGCTTTCCTGACCTTCTCCTGATGGACAGTTTTCATCAGTTGCACCGCTCCTTATCATTCCACCCAAATGAGCTCTCAGTTCCAAGTCAGAGTCTACAAATAAGGTGCCATTTGCGCAAGAGATAAAATTTATTGTTGTCACGTAGTGAAACTGTAAGGTCCTGGATGGCAGAGCTATGTATTTCTTATTTTCCCAACTAACACACTAAAAATACTATGTAGGAAACATGCTAGGTATTTGATCACTGTTTGTTGAATGAATGGAAAAAAACTTGTTTTGAAAGCATTCACCATCTGGCTTCCAGACTAGAGTGGTGGCTCCTGGTTTCAATCTGGTTAAATGTACAGTTACATTTGATCTTCATAACAATTCTAGGAAATAGACAATATGATCATCCCCATTTTAGTAAAGGACAGCTCAAATGCTGAGCAATTTGCCCCAATTTGATCCCTGATTTGCAGGATTCCAAGGCGTATGCTCCTAATCACTGCCCGTGTGTGGGTGCATATGTGTGTGGTGTGTTGAGGTTTCAGTTGCTCCTGAGTCACTCCTTTGTTTGGGTGTTTGGGTGCCAATCTGAATAATTCAGAGGACAGACTTCCCAGCAGCTTTGTTTGGCTGGTAATAGGAGCTCTGCTCATTCTGCTCACGGCAGAGAATGCAAAAACACTTATGTTGTCTTAGACGGTCCAGGCTGCTCTAACGAAGGATCATCAACTCGGTGGCTCATCAACAACAGAAATTTATGTCTTCTAGTCTGGAGACTGGAAGTCCCAGATCAGCTGCCAGCATGGTCAGATTCTCACGAGGTTGCAGACCTGTCACTGCATCATCACACAAGGGAGAATGAGAGGAAGCACGCTCTCTCACGACTCATAGGGGCACTAATCCCTTTCATGAAGGCTCCACCATCGTGACCTTATCTTATCCCCATTGCCATGCCTCCCAAAGGCCCACCTCCCATGCCATCACGTGGTGGATGGTAGGATTTTAACATATGGACTGGGCAGGTTAGGGGGGCTAGGTATACAAACATTCAGTCCACAACAACTTTTTTCTCCCACAAGCAAATCTGGACGCAAAATACAGAGACCTATATATTCTCTGTTGTCATAAAAAGGAGGCAAGCTACGCAGTGTTTCCCAGTCATCTCGTTCTTCCATCTTGGGCAAACGGGGTGGGGAAAGGAAGCTGATGTGTGGTGAGTGCTTACTGTGTACCAGGCTCTGCTGTGTGTGCTTTAAGTACATTGCTCTCATGAGCAACACGCACTCATCTTAAAAGACTGTGTTCCAGCATCACTTTCTCCAAGGACACTCGCTGCCTCCCCCATCCCCTTGCATCGCGGAATTGACCCCTTTCTGCCTGTGCTCCCGCTGCCTTTCCCATGGCCTTGTTGGAGCCAGTGTTGCGTGTCTTGGTGTCCATTTCTGCTTTTCCTCTTGTCCTGGCTGTCCAGAGCGGAAGCTGCTGTTCGCAAATGCTGTGGAGTGTTTCAGAGTGTCTAGTGCACATGAGGATGTGCTGCAAGTATAAAACATGTGGCGGATTCTGGAGCCTTAGCATAAACAATAGGCTGCAAAATGTCTCATGAATAACTTTTTTGTTAACTATATATTGAAATAACATTCTGTGTATATTGGGTTAAACGAAATATTAAAATTACATTTCCTTATTTCTCTTTACTTTCAGGTGGGAGACCACCTGTGGGCTCCCGCGATATCACTCTTTCCATAAAACGCCGCGTTTTCTCTTAGTAATGGCCTCCACACCCCAAGCTTTTCCACCTCCCCATTGTACAATATACCCTTCTTCCCTCCCCTGGCAATCCAAGATCATCAGGCTGGCATCCAAAGGTCTCCAGGCCCGTTGCTAACTTCCCATCATGCCTGTCTCCCCCTCCACTGCATTCGTGCATGTGTATATTCAAGCCATACTGCTCTACTCAACGTTCCTCCAATGTGCCCTTCAAAAGTTCTCACCTCTGCTTTAGAAAAACGTTTAGCTCTGCCCTAAATGGCTTTTGAAAGGTTTGCTTCCATTACTATACTACCTGGTCACACCACTGAAAAGAATTTTGTTTCCAACTGCTAGACCTCTTCCCCATTCTCAGAGTTGTAGGTAAAGATGTGAACTTTAGTCCAGATCCTGGTTGTTGCTGCTGCCTGTGTTTAGATGTGACGGTGTACCGCCGCTGGCCACATGACGCCATGCGACTCACATGGAGCACCTGAGCATTAAATGAGAGCGTGCGAAAAAGTCCCGTGTGCCGTGGCCTTGCAGGAATTTCACTGACAATCAGTGTGACTAACTTTTCTACTTTATAAACTCGGGTGTATCCATGTGGCGTTTTATTGACATGATAGTAGCTCTGTTTCTTTTTTCTGGCTTCCTTCTGAGAATGAGGGTAAACACAGTAAAGCTCCCCAATCACGAATTCCTCCTTTGTGAAATCTTAGCCTTTGGAGATTTACTTTCGTGTATTTCTTTGATAACCTTGAGGATGTTAGATCACGAAAAGAAAAGTGGTTGACATGTGTGAGTTTTAAAATCAGCACTGCACTGAACACTTGCAGGGAGGGCCAGGAGAAACAAGTGCTTCTTGATATGCATATTATTTGCTACTAAGCAAAACAAATTGACAGACATATCCTTGAAATCAGAGGAAACAAAACCCCTGAAGAGTTTCTAGTGACCAAGGGATGGTAATTTGAAATGCATCACATTTTAACTTTATTTAAGGCAAGACAACATGATACGGCAGTTAAGAGCATGAATTCTAGCTTGGTTCAAAAATTCTGGCTCTTGTCACTTACTAGCTGTGTAATCTTAGGCAAGGGCAAAACTCCGTTATGCTTCAGGCTTGTCACCTATAAAATGGGCTGAGTGACGAACCCTTGCCTCTCAAGGCTGTTGGGAAAGGTCAGTGAGTTAATGTTGTACATATGTATACAATAGCTCTTTTAACAGCCTAGTAGGTAGGTGCCTTATAAATGCCATTATAATTATTGTTATTTTTTTTTAAGATTTTGTTTATTTATTTTTAGAGAGAGGGGGAGGGAATGAGAAAGAGAGAGAAACATCAGTGTGTGGTTTCCTCTTGCACGCTCCCCTGCTGGGGACCTGGCCAGCAACCCAAGCATATGCCCTGACTAGGAATTGAACTAGCGACCCACTGTTTCGCAGCCCACACTCAATCCACTGAGCCACACCAGCCAGGGCTATTGTTGTTGTTGTTGTTACTATTGTTGTCATTAGATGATGCTTTTGGTAGTCCTTTTAGTTAATGGTTTTACTTCCTTGCTCAGGGAAACTTGAATGCCTTTTTAAAGGCTTGTTTCATCTCGACCCTATATTTTCTATGTAGTCTCTAGTTCTTCATCTGGAGAGTCTTCTCTCACCAGTTTTTTGTTTTTCCTTTTTTAGTCACCCATTCCTTACATTTCATTGGGTGGGATGGGGGTGGGTGCTGCTTTCCCAGCAAATATTTATGTGGAGTAACTCATGCCAGGCGAAGTTATGCTATGCTGAATACTTTACTTATATTTTTATGTAAACATAATTTGCTTTGTAGGCACAATATAACAAAAGCTCTAAAGCCACAAACACATTAGACAATGTTTCAGTTCACTCCACTCAAGCTTAAGTTACAGAGAAGCCTTCACAGTTCCTTTAAGGCAAACTGCCGCCCTTCGCACTTCCTCCAGACCGACAGTCACCAGCGGGGGATGGTGCTTCCGGCCAGAGCGCATCAAACAGTTAGTTTTGATTCTTTTTTCCCTGTCCTTCGTGGCACAAATGGATCACGTTAGTCAAAGTCTAATTTTCTCTTCTCATTCTGTATTCGGAGGAGACGAAAGGGTTTTCTTTAACCAACCGCCATTATTTGTGATTATTGTGTTACTCTTGCCAGTTGGAAAAACAGATTTGGGGCAGAATGACTTTTTATATTTCTCCTCACACAGGCCAGCTGGGTTCTGAATGTGGAGTTCCCACGCACCTGGCCGAGGGGAACTCTGCTGTGACCAGTGGCTCTCTGCTCCTGAGCCCTAGAAAATGCCATTTCTGTCCAGCGCACCGGGAGTGTCACTTGGGTATCTGGACGGAAATGGCAGAAGTGGTCTTCTTAAAACCCCATGGGCAGCTTGGGTAACGGGAGAAACACGACCAGTAATACAGTTATACGGCATTTGGCAAAGGAGTTGGGATGGAACCTCGACATTCGCTCCCTAAATGGCACAGAGCTGGACAGTTGGTGAGCCCTGGGGCAGGCAGGGAAGAGGGGACTGGTGTCCTCCTTGAGATTCTCTCCTCTGTCTGCACATCAATGGCAGCGCCCTTTCTCACCTCCAATGTTTCCCTCGTACAGTCACAACGAGACACTCTCCCTTCAGATAAATATTTGGCATAAATAAGTCATCACAAGCTTAGGGTGGGAAAAAAGAACGTGACCGATGAGGTGACATTTGTTATGAAGGGACTTTGGAGATGAAACAGGTGACTGCTGAAATGCGTTCATCCCTATTACTTCGCAGAAGAGTTGGGTCTACCCTGAGGCTCCTCGGTGGAGAGATCGGGTGTTGCGGGGCCTCCGATTTCTCCCAGCATGTAAAGTGAGTTGGGGTGCCAATCATGTGGGCTTCTTGTGTCTCCAGTGTGGTCTACGCGTGATGGAGTCAGCCCTTTGGGACAAAAGGAGTGGGAGGGAGGAAGGAGGAGCCCCTTGTGGAGCCTCTTTCTCTTCCTGCAGGGAAACTGTTCACCTCAGCCATGCCAAGTGGGGTGGGGCAAAGGGTGGGGTTTCTTAAAAGTTTAGAAGCTGGAAAATCGAACAAGGGTGTGTAATCAAGTTTGGTCCCCAGTTCCCCCAATACAGGGGCCCTGCAAAAAGTCTGCACCATAATTTTATATTTCAGAGGAGAGGAACCACGCATTTGGCATGTGATACTGCAACTTTTGTACCACTAGAAAATTTGTTACATGTCGAAACATGCTTTGGCAAGTAAAAGGATGCTCAACGATATTTTTCCAAATACGGTCTGCCAGGGAGGCCTCCCTTGGGGGATCCACAGTCAAGGTGGCTGCTCACTCCTGGGAAGTGAGTACAGCAAACGTGGGGGTGCCAATGGTGAGCGTGCACATGCAGGCGAGCCTCAGTCGTGATTGCCGAAGTAGTCCCACACGTGGTGAATTTTCTTAAAATTAAAGTACAATATGTACAGTGGTGGAGGAGAGGATTTAGCTCATGAGATGTGGTTTCAGAGGAGAAATCTCTGTGGCTGGTCCTCCAACCCCTGCTGTGGACCCATCTTTTATCCTGAAAAAATCACATCTGTTTCCCTGTGTTTATGGACAAGAACCAGTGAAGGGATGGAGCATCCCACCTTCTGACCATGAAACTGAATGAATGCAATGAAGTTGCCTCTTACAGGGGGAGAGGGAAGGGACTATGTGGAGAGATCTTCAACTGATAGGCTCATGGAATGATCCGGCCTACCCTCTCTGTGCCCAGCCACATCGGCACGTGCTCTCGCCAGAAGCATGGGTGGCTGGCAGCGAAAAGTGTCACTGGCCTGAAGAATTCTCAGATCTGGATAGTGCTCTGTGATCACACCTTTCCATCCAAACTCGTCTTTGCCCATGCCTGGTCTCTTAGGCATTGGGCCTGTGGGCTTGTGTTAATTGGCAAGGCTATTCTAGAACTGTCAAGAAGGACCCAAAGATGGATGGTCTTGGAACAGGGGAGAGGGGAGAGGGTGAGACACAGAAGGGGAGGGACGTAATACTGCACGGAACGGGATTGGCACTTAATTTCAAAAAACAACAGCGATCAAAAGCTTTTTAGCTCAGCCGACTGCAGACGAACACGACACGCACTGGACTACAGGGTCTGCTCACTGGGGTGCGGAGGACCTTCCTCAGCTGGCCCCCTTCTCCCAGCCGCCCTTCGTTCTTCTGGCCGGGGCCCGGGTCACTGGATAAAGGGCGTCCGCTCCTTGTTCTCGCTGTCCCCCTCGTGGTCCTCCTCCTCTTCTCCTGCCTCGCTGGTCTCCGTGCTGTCGCTGGCCATCTGTGATGCAACAGCAGACTCATGAGAGGGCTCCGCAGCCTGACCCCCGCCTTCTCCAAGCATCTGAGGAAGCCACTTGACAGGACCCCTCGAAGGGCCAGGAGCTAAAGTTGCCTGCTCCCCCAGGAGGACAGTGTGGTATTAGCTGTCTTAGGTTGGGCGCTGCAAGAGGCAGTCTCTGAGCTAAGGATTTCAGGGCAAGTATCTGGAATTTGTGAGATGATTCCTTCCAGCCTAGTCTTCCGTCCCTATGGGCTGTGGCCTCTACCCACCCCAGTGATCCTCCAAATACAGATCCAAGCCAGCCCATTCTCCATCACTTCTTTGTTTCCCCAAGTCCCAGGGGGAAAGCCCTCCCGACGGGAACAAGCCCAATGAGAGACACCAAGGCAGGGTGTCAGTTCTCACCTTGCAATGTGTGCTTCTCAGCTCCTGCTTTGATAAGAACTGCCCACCCCCTCTGGGGTCAAACAGGCCTTCCTACCTGTCCTAGTGCCCAGCAGGACCTCATGTGTAATGGAGACAGGTGGGATGCCAGTGCCAGCTATGTGGTTTGAAAGCAACAAGCAGTCCGGGGTGTCTCTAAACCTGCCTGCCTTTTACTGCTGGGGCTGAAACAGGCTTGGTCATTTGTTTAAAGAACACAGCATAGGTGCACAGAAGACCCAGGATCCCGGCTGCCTTCTCCTCCTTAACCTGGTCCCCCCCTCTGCCTCACAACATTTGTTGGCACAGCATTCAATGAACTATATCCTTATTGCCATCAGTCACTTACACGTTGTAAAATGCCCTCTCATGTAACTGCCCTTCATTGAGGGAGATGGCCATCATGCTTAAATGACATTATGGTCATAAAAACCCAATAAACACTTTTGAAGATGAGCACTTGGGACTAAAACATGCCAGGCATTTTTGTTCTTCCTCTTTTATAAATGACTGATGCAGCGCCAAGATTGAACACGTGAGAACAAACAAACCTTCCTAAGTATTTTCTTTGTCAAATCATTCCTGGAATTTAGTGTGAATGACACAGTGTTCTATGTATATAATTCTGAGAATTTATCAATCTCCAATTTACAGACAGGTGGTTGGAAGCCAGGGGTGGTTGGCAAGGTAATCGCCCAGGTCGCACACAGGCGCTCAGAGCTGGACTTTGAGTCATGCGGTCAGATGGCAGCTTCTGTGCTGACCCCTTCAACACACAGCCCCCCTCAAGTGGCCACTGGGAGAGCATCTGGGATGTGAGCTTGACGCACTTCACTCCTGGTGAGATCCCTGGATATAGGGGTTTTATTCCGATGCAAGAAAACAAAATCAGTGCAATCATCAGGAGCCACCTCAGAGGCAGTTGGCACCAATCTGTTCGGTATGTGAATGTGAATTTCTTAGGTTTTACCAGGAATTCCTCCCATTCATGGCAGCCAGCAGATAGCACCGGTCGTGGACACAGGCTGATTGTTTCTCTCCTTTCCTCACTGCCCTCGCATTGCTCTTGAAACACTCTCGTGGAAGAGTTTTCCTTTCTTCCCAGCATTTATCTCACTTTGTGACATCCCTCATTTGTGCAATTATTTGATTATCTTCAGTCGCCTTTGCCAGCCCATGAGCTAACTGAACTTCCCTCTGCCCTACCTGTGCCTGATCAGACTCTCTCATGTTGGATGGGACCGATTCCTCTGCTTTTGACTCACCAGTGGAGTCGGGGTCTTCTCTACATCCAGAATTAACTTGCCGATGTTGCCTCGGTCATGGATCCGCTGCATGGCCTCCTTCACCTGAGTGACAGGGAGAAAAACGGAAGCACAGAGTAGGTGAGACTTCTCGCCAGGGTAGAGGGCCTGGAAAAACCAAGCCATGGGATGCCCACCAGAGGGCACTGTGGTTCAAGCTTAGTGGCGAAACCTGAGATGGTTTTTGGACAAAGGGTTCAAATAAGTTGTGGTTGTGTCTCTCACACACTCCGATCTGTGCAACTTGGTCTCTTGGGTCTAAAACATGAGGATGATAGATCCTGAAATCAGTAAATTAAAATTTCTTTAAAAAAAGGGGTGGTGGGTGGGGAGGAGGCACTGTGGAGTTCCCAGATTTACATGCTGCAGAGTGGCAGGGCACATCAGCCAGAGTAAATTCCGACCGGTAAAAATACTTTTTCAGGGTTGTTTGTGCCCTACTTACCTAAATGCTTTATCACTCTGACTCACAATTTGGCTAAAATGACTCATTCCCTGGGGTTAACTACATTCAAGAAAATTCCCATGATTCTTGGTATTGGGTGAAAACTTTGTGTCCAATCAAGTAGACATCTCCAGAGAACTAGTGTTCTTTGTAGAAAGAGGACCTATTGTTTTTTTTCCTCAAATATTGGGAGCCAACAGATGTCTCCTGGAACCCTTAAAGCAAAGTTCAGACCTAATCTGGTTGTGCATGAAGCATTTCATTCTGTTGCTGTGTGGAAAATGAACTGTAGGGGGCGCTGTGAGGATGAAATGAGATAAGAAAAGGCAAGAGAGCCCAATGCTTGGCATGGATACCTCCCTCACATCTCTTAGTGATTTCTAAGTGGAAATGCAACATCTCCTGATTTTTTTAAAAAATGTTTCAATAGATTTAGCCTAAATATTTTTCCTAAAGTCTCAGATTTTAAAATATTTTGTTCATTCAGCCCACAATACTCATTAAATGTTGCTTTGAGGCAAGATGCCATGTTTTAAAAAAATGTAAAAACTAAGCTAGGGTATCTGCCTTTGAGGAACTCAATCTGGAGCTGATGGAGCGGTGTTTGCTTATATAAAAACAAAAGCCATTTTCTCATTTGGATAAAAACTTGACAGAGCCATTAAAATGTGTGTATTCTAATTGCTTTTCCTGGGATTTTATCCTAAAGACATAATTCAAATTATGTGGGGGGGGGGACTTACCACACAAAAGATACTCAATCACAGCATTGCTTTTAATGGCAAAGCATTAAAGAACTGATATGTCACAGAAAAGGGGAATGGTTAAGTAAACCATGTCTCTCATATTTATCTACTGAATGGAAACGTTACATAGCTGTTAAAGTGCTAATTATGAAGAACATACAAAAGGATCCAGTCCCTCATAATATTGCCAAGTGAGGAAAACAAGATGCGTATTTTTATTTGCATCCCATAAAAACATGGACCTCCTAACGTGACTAGACATATGGTAAAACATTACATAGGGGGGATGTGTGCCTTTTAACTCAAGTGTCCAAACAATGTTATTTGGTAACAAGTTATCAAATCTATTTGATATAAACTAAATGCATCTCTAAACGTAGTCTCTGGATAACCTAGCATTGGTTAGAATCAAGATCTTTGATAGACTGGTAGTGTCACCTGATTGTTAAATATCTTGACCCTAATACCCAATCCAGGAGGTTTCATCTATTTCTGTAGTGAATGTTACTTTGCAAAGTTCTCTCATATTTGGTCACTAGAACAACTACCGTTTACTGAAAGTCTTTAAATATCGTGGCAGACAGCTTCTGACTGTCCTCACTTCTGACGCTCACACCCATGCATAACCCCCTCCCTGTGACTGTGGGCTACACCTGGTGACTTGCTTCTAACCACTAGCATACAGCAGGAGTGATGGGCTGTGGTGTCTGAGATTAGGTTGTAAAGGACTTCTGTCCTGCACTGCCTCTCCTTCTCTGACTCCTCTTGCCTTCTTGCTCTGATGACACAAGATGCCCTGTGTGAGCTGCCCTACCTCCCTAGGCTCACAGGGCAGGGCCAGTGGCCAATGAGAGAGCTTGGGCCTTGAAATGAAACCAGAACCCTGGCCAACACCTGGATGACAGCCTTTGGAGAGATCTTGAGCCAAAGGACCCAGCTAAGCCATGCCCAGATTCCTCACCCACAGATACTGTGAGATCATAAATGTTGTTTTGAGCTGATAAGTTTTGGGGGTGATTCGTTATGCAACAATAGATAACTAATACATTCCCACCTTGCATGTATAATTGTTACCTTGCAAAGATATGTCATACCCGTTTCACAGATAAGTACCTCAATGCTCAAAGGGACAAGCAATTCGCCCAACGATTCTATGGCTATCAGCCACAGAATTGTGGTTCAAACTCGGGTTTGTTAGATTTCAAAACCGATGTTTTTTCCCAACTCCATCCAGACTATATAGCTGGATTTGATTCTCAAAGGCAGGGGAAATTGGTAGGTAACATCTCACATAATGGTTTCCCAGAATTCAGTTATTACCTCAGCAAGTCATTAAACACCTGGAAACTCCTTGAAGATAAGGAACAATTTTTCAGCTGCTTCTCCAATAAGCTGGAGCCCATGGAACTGGAAAAGGTATTTTCTTACCAGCTAATGCAGGTTGTGATGCTAGAAAAAAAGCCCCCCTGCAGGGCTGGCTCTAATCTGCACATTTGTAGACATTTCTTCCTGAAATGAACTGAGTCCTTGAAGTTCCAAGGGGGATGTAGGGGGTGGAGAAAGGGTCAGGAGTCTTTCCAGCAGATGACGAAGGCTGTCTGATCCCCAGTCATGCTGTGTGAGTTCACGTTCTCTTAGCTGCTCTTGGAGATATGAGAGAGTCCTTTCTATGATAGCTTAGAAAGAAGGAAACTACCATTTTCTGATCAGTTCTGTATCAGGCACAGTATGAGGCATCTTAACATATGTTGCTTCAGGCTTTTATCTGTGCACCAAGCCTTTGAGGCGAGTATTGGCACTGCAGCTTCACAGATGGGAAACCCAGAGGTGGAACAGTCTAAGGAGTCTGTTCCAGGTCGGCGTCTGCAAGGTGGTTAGAACCAGATGGGAACTGAACGGGCAGCTTCCCCTTTTCAGAACTCTGGACAAAACCCAGGACAGCGCTCTGCGGTCTACATCCCAACAGGGCCCTCAAATAACCCCGTCGCAGGGTAAAGTCTGCAAAAGGAAAGTTTGCTTCCCCATTGCCAGTTTACAAACTGCGGTGCCTTAGTAGGTGACAGCACCCAGATGGTGGTGACAGCCTCCAGAAAGCTGTTTGTCTCTCCTGCGCCTACCAGAGAGAGCTTTCTAAGGTACACCTCTGCTTAAGAGCTTTTTCCATTGCACCGCAGAGAAAGGTCCAGCAGACCTGCCCTGGCACAGGCGGCCCTGGGTGCACAGCATGCTGGGCTGGGGTGTAACGTCCACACCAGACTTCACAGACTTAACAAAAAGAACATAAACGATCTCACTCAGAATGGTCGACATCAATTGCATGTGGAATTGATACTTTAAATGGGTTAAGTAAAATGTATTACTAAAGTTAATTTCACCTACTTTTTACCTTTCTGAATGTGGCTCCTACGAAATTAAAAACTTGGCACGTGGCTCACACTACAATTCTGCTGGACAGCACCAGACTCATTTCCAGGAGCTGATGTCTCTTGGCCATTCTGGCTTCATTGCTTCCCCCTTCCCTCTTCCCCTCTCACTGCTGCCCCTGGAGACACATCTGGACTTCACTGGACCTCTCAGCTCTGTGCCTCTGCACAGACTGGGTTTTCCCCTGAGTGTCCTGGTCCTGGGGCTAGCCCAGGGTTGTCTTGGGGCTCTTGATTTGCACGTGAACTCTCCTAGGAAGCTGTTCTGCCCCCCTCACCTCTGCCCATCACAGTTTGGGCTAAGTCTCCTTTGGGCTCCCTCAGCACCCAGGCCAGCCAGTGATGCTACCCTCCCGCTGCGCTTGAAGGTGCTCACCAGCCTTTCTCCCCCAGGTGGCAGGTGGCAGGTGGCAGACCGGTACTGTGCTGCAGCTGTAACTAAATTTCTCTAGTTACCACCAAGAGATGTAAAAAGAAACTGGTGAAGTTAATGTTCATGATGTACTCCAAAGTATTATTATTTCAATATATATTCAGTATATAGTAAAATGTTAATGAGCTATTTTACATGCCTTTTCTTTTTGTACTAGGCGTTTGGAATCCAGGGTGTATTCTATACTTACAGCATTTCTCAATTCAGACTAGCCACACTTCACATGCCCCGTGGCTGCACAGGGTTCATGACAACCATATGGGAGAGTGAAGCTCCAGGAGGCCAGGGCAGTGGCACTAACCTTTGGGACCCCAGTGCAAAGAAGTATCTGGCATAGGGTAGACTCTGAATGAATGAATGAATGAATGAGCGAGCAGATAAATATGTGGAGAGAGTAAGATAGCACGTGGCTGAGCTGTACCCAGAGGTTTCTCTCCTGTCTGTCCCACATCCCAGAGCCCCTGGCCCAGGCAGCTGCCTCTTGGTGGCTCGCTCGGTGCTACGTGGGGGCCCAGTGGGGTCTGTTCACAATCAGGGTGTGGTTCCCACACCCACTCTACAACTCCACTGCCATCTGCATGGCGGGCCAGATCTGGTCTTCGTAGCTGGATTTCCCAGAACTAGGGATTCTGGGCATTCTTGGGCTGTCTCTGTGGAGCCGGTTTCCCATCAGGACAGTGGGAGGAAATTTGTCATGTCATTAAAACACCTTAAGATGCCAGGATCCTGAGTACAGAGGCCATCTGAGCCTTTTCTGATACTTTTTGTCCTTGGGAGGCTACCTTAATACTATCCCAGGTGGATGGTGGCAGGAGATCCCAGGTGAGTCCTAGGCTCTGCCTCGAGTGGATATCATTCAAGCAAGTCACTTCATGTCTTTGTCCCTCAACTTTTTCATATGTTAAGTGATACTTGCTATTCTATCCTTTCATGTATTTAGTCAGTCAGTCACTCACTCACTCATCAGTGCCAGAGCCCTACCCCAGGAGCTGCATATAGAGTTGTGGGTGAAATAGATATGGTTTGTCTGTCCTAAGAGCACAGTTTTATTTATGAAATAGGCTAATCATAACAATAAGAATTTCACAGTTTAAAGAATGTGTTCCCAATTTGTTTATGTAGCCCCCACATGGGTCACAGCCTATTAGAGTCGATCCTGTACCATCGATTCACACTTCCAAAAGCCCATGGGCCTTCCAGATGGCATTCGAGCGCGAGCCACTGGGAGGACGGGGTTGGCTCAGGCCGCGTTTCAGAGGAACAGTGGTTGTGATCGTTCTCATTCCTGCCTGGCGTGGGGCTAGTGGAGGTGGGGTTTCTGGAAGCCTGGGAAAACGACGGTGAGTAAACACCTACACTGTCCTCTGCCCTCGGGGGGCTTATGATCTTACAGGGGACACAGATTAATCAAAGAACGACTCAAGTCAGTGTGAGATCGCCAGCTGGCAATTCTAAGGTGGTGTCATGAGAATGTGACGAGGGGCTCTGACCCGGTTGGGAAGACTACAGGGGGCTTCTCTAAAGAAGTGAAATGAAGCCAGGACGTAAGGGATGACCGAGGTGTGAGAGGAGCACTCCAAGCACAGGGAGACGAGTGTGAGAGGAGGGACCGGAGAGAGGTCAGTGGGCGTGAGGACAAAGAGCAGAAGTGAACGCGGGGCAAGATGCTGGGAACGTAGGTGGGAGCCTTCGGCACAACATCCCAAGAGCTTCCAAGGGTGCGGTTGCTCACACTGGATCACACAATTCTAGGAGCAGTCAGTTCCTTCACACGTGGGTAACAAGGGTTAACAACGTTCAGTGTTTGTTTGGGGTCTCATTTAATGTTTCATTAATATTCAATTTCCTTTTGAATGGTGTGTAAGGCACAAAGTCATTAGGGCAAGAATGACACCACTTAATAATCAAAACATTGGGCTGTGCTATGAATAGTAATAAGCCTAGCCACCTAAAAGAGGAATGAAATAAATATGAATTATTTCATGGATCACTGTGCCTATTAGATGATAAATTAAAAGATTTGAAAATAAGAAATGAGTAATACTACCATTAAGAAGCACATCTACCAAAGTCATCTGTGGAAAATTACTGATATTAACAATGGCCATCTTTGGGATTGTGTAAAATCCAAAGTGGGCATTGGAAAGCAACACATCCCTTGCATGTAGACTTGCAATTTGGAATTTCTGTGTTCTGTCAGTAGCCGCAGGAGTCTACACATGAGTGACTCCTGAGATTTTGGCCTGGATGCAAGAGTGACTGCCGAAGTAAAACGTCAGGGATCGTGACCGATGCACTGGAAAGGCAGAGAAAAGATTCCAACACTCCAGTTCTTTTTGGACCAGTTGCATGCGGGGACTGCAATAATGCAGGGAAGAACCTCTCGTGCATGTGGAGTTCCCATAAATATGTATGTGTTAAGTGTAGTTCTTTTCTCCTGCTAAACAATAATGCAGGGTATAGGGTAGGATGGGATAAGAGAGGTGACAAGGGTGCAGAGTTTAAGGTGGTGCTCACCTTCAAGGTTGTGCAAGTGCTGGGTCAGAACCAGAGCATGAGCACCTCCTTAAATACTGCACCCTTGTTACCTTTATTGCCCCAACTAGGTCCTGGCCCTGCGAGGACGGCTATGACTTTTAAAGGAAGGGGAACCTTAAATAGCTATCATAAGAGAAGTATCTGCTTGGCCACAGGGGAGCCAATGGGGATGCTCCAGGAGGATTTTATAAGGGATCGTTAGTATGAACACTGACTTAGAAGAGGTCAAGAACCTTCTGAGGGTGAGGAAGACGGGAAGGCAGAAAGTAGGACAGTAGAATCTGGATGCAGTGACTGATCCCTTTTCCCTGGGTACTTGGATGACAGAGACTCTCTTGATCAAATAGGTGTTATGGCCATGTACTGCAGAAATTTGTCCCCAATCAAGCCAAACTATGTATTTTTATCTTACTATATTTTAAACTAAAGCAAAAGATGAAAAAAATCCAGTGAATTGTCTCCAGTGTTTGTTTTCTTTTATTTAATAGTATTCCCCGGTGTTGGATTTGGGTAGTTGAGTAGAATTAGAGTGGACACTCAGAGGATGCTTTATTCTAACATGTGAGTGAGGCCTGGGAGGGAAACCAAAAGGTGCATGAGACGCTCTTTGTTTCCCGCAGGAAACTACCTGCGTGCAGTAGACTGGACATTTGAATTGTGATGGGACACAGAAGAGGGATTAATTGGGGATGGAAGAAGGATGAGAACCAGGGAAAACTATTGAGAGGAAGTAACTCTGAGTCTGAGATTTGAATGTCAAGTAGAAGTTTGTCACGCAAACAGGAGGACAAATAAATAATCTAAATAAACATTGCTCTCCCCAGCAAATGCGCCATTGATGGCCACAGAGTGCTGAGAGCGATGATGGTGAGTGACACTCTGAAAACCCTCATTATCGCCTAAGCTTCTCAAGGGTGCCCGACATGGGCTAAGAAGTAACCTGAGTTCCAGCCACTCCTGAAATCCCGCAGGACAATGGCAGAACTGGTCAATGTAATTTCAGCTGGTTCTTGATTCTGAACAGTGTACCCAAGTCCTCCAACCAAGGAAATATATTCTGTATTTCTGCTTGGAGAATGCTAGTTCCTTGTTAATGACATAACTACCTTTCTTCCAGATAATTTTGCCTTTATTTATTCACAGATTAATAACTATGCCATTCCATGCTCCCTGAATGTTTTCACCCAGAATTGCCAGATATGCGAGTTTGTGGAAGAGGCTTAGAACAAGGAGCCCAAAGACCCTTCCAGGTGTTGAAAGCGCTCATATGGGTAGCCATCTTCTCAAAAGGACGACACCCAGACCTGCTGACTTTTAGACAAGTCCAGTGTAGAAGGCGGAGATGGTCTTTCTTTAAGCTTGGAGAGAAAGGGCTTATTTGCTGGTGTTTGGGGCACTTTTGGCACCTCAAGGGAATTGAGATATGTTAACTATGTCATCTAGACACAGCAGTAATTTAGACAGGTGCTAGGGTGCCTAGGGTGCAAAATTAGAGGTGGCCAGACTGTCCAGGACCTGTGGAATGGTCTGAAGTAAGGGGTGGAAGAGAAGAGTGATTGTGTAAGAGAAGTGTGCCAACAGCGTGCTCCCATAGAAAGCTGGTCCTCCACCACTTTGACTGAAGGGGGTTCTTCATAGATGCTCCCACATACAGGAAAGGATGCAGGAAGGCTATGGGCTCTGGACTTAGCACCATAGTGCTATGAGAGTACCAGATGCCCATAGGTTGTACTAGGAGAAAGTGAGAGTCTCGGTGAGCTGAATCTAAAAATCAGGTAAATTTAAGGATGAAGAGAGAGTGGTGGGGGACATAGTTCAGTATCATCACAGCAGCTGACATATGACGAGTGCTTAGCAGGTGCTGTCACTGAACAAAACACCTTATGTGCATGATCTCATTGTGTCGCATCAGCCCTGTGAGGTTAGTGGGAGTTTGTCAGACTGTCAGTCAGAAGTACATAAAAATGCCTCCCTTTTCTTCATGAGCCCCCGTTGCTGGTGGAGGAGAGCTGAGATTAAAATGATGGTTAGCCCAAGGTCAAACAGCGAAGCATGGAGATGCCAGGCTTCAGACCAAGCCCTGTGGCGCTCCAGGGCTTGCCATGCTGTTGCCAGGTATTGAGAGCAGGATGCAGGCTGGCCAGGTGAGGGCTGGGAGGGAGGGAGGCAGGGAGGCTGCACGGCTCTGCGTGCTGCACTGCAGAACCAGATGCACTGTTTCCTCTGTACCTCCGTACGCACCTCGTCCCCTCCCTGGTTATGGCACTTTCTCCATGCTCTCTTGAAGAATGCCTCGACCTGGGCACTGTTGCAATTTTGGGTCAGATAATTCCTGGCTGGGGGGGCTGTCCTGGGCATTACAGGATGTGAGGCAGCGTCTCTGGCCTCTGCTCACTAGCTGTCTGTAGCACTTCCCAGTGTGACAAATAAAAATGCGGACATTGGCAGTGGTCCCCTGGAAGTCAAAGTCTCCTGTTGAGACCTACATTGTGATGGGAGCCAATTCCGCATCACCCTCTGTGGGCTCTTCCAGGGCAGGCACCTGCCTCATCTCAACACACTCATGGCACCTCGGACAGGGCCTTGTCCACAGAAGACTGGGTGCTGCTCTGTCCCCAGGACTGGAAGAATGTGTGGTGCACAGCAGGTACTCAGTAACAGACACACACAATATGGTCTCTGACTTCAAAACGCCGATCAGTTAGATTAGGTTTTCTCAAAGTATGGACTGAAGGCTGCCTGCATCAAAATCACCAAGTGTGGCTTTAAAGGTCATGCGTTGGCCTTACCCTGCACCTGTTTGTTGTGTGAGTCAGGGGCTCTGAAGTATTGAACCCTTGAACTTACCTGTGCTTCATTTAATGAATATTGACTGTGCACCATGAGTCAGGCACTGGGCTTGGCTGATTCATGGCGGGGGCTGCAAGGACAAGCCCCCAGCTTGGCTGACTAAGGTCCCCTGAGAGGCTGGGCTGGTGTTCGGACGTGACCCACTTAAACACTTGGCTTCAATGTTGCATGTTGGAAAGTGGCAGAGAGCCACAGTCCCCTCCCATTCTAGGGCAGCTGAGAAGGAATCAAACAACTTGATTTCTGCTCTGTGCACTAGGAGACCTACAGGATATTGCTTGGCCGTTAGTTAAACCCACTCAGTGTCTCTGTGCGGCCTCTCAGGGGACTCTGCAGCTGAGTTTTATCTGATTTGGTTCAAGGGGATGTTGTGTGGGTAAGTTAGACTCAGCGGGTTACTCGGGCAACCTCCCAACCATGGCATAATGAGCCAGATCGTACTGCGATGTGAGCAGAGAAATCAGCAGAGCTGCCTGCTGGAAGTGCAGTGAGGAAACCTGTTTCAGTTTGAGGAAGGAAACAGTAGGATCTAATGTGACCCCATGGCCACTAGAGATGGATTCCCTTGAATTAAAAAAACAACAACGCAGATTAGTGCTCTGTAACGAAAACAAAAAGTCCAGAAGTAAGACTACATTTGACTCTGACTATGACCAAGTAAGTAACTGTTTGCATATGGACAAGAACCTGGAAATAGTACCTTAAAAAATTACACCCGCTGTACTGCTAAAGTAAAGATTCTTTTCATTTAAAAAGTTACAAAAACGTGGGAACGTTTGCATAGTGCATTTGCTTCCTAGGGCTGGTGAAACAAGGCACATCAAGCTGGGAGGCTCGAAACAACAGAACTTTCTTGCACAGTTCTGCAGGTCAGACAGAGGTCAGGGGTCCAGGTGTCAGTAGGGCGGGATCCTGCAGAAAGCTCTGAGGGAACAGCTTTTCCGTGTGTGTGTCTCTCGTAGCCTCTGGTGCTGCTGGCGATTTGTGTGTGTGTGTGTGCACGTGCGTGCGTGGTTTCTCATCTCCTCCTGCGTGTTGACTCCACTCTCTGTCACTGCACAGCTCAAGACCCCATCATCGTCCTCCAGGATAAGTCTTCCAGCTTCCTATTTGTTCTCTAGGGCTTGAGTCTTCCCACGCTCCATCTCACCCTCCTTTTGCTTCCAGAGCCACGATTGCTGGTACAGTCCTATGTCTTTCGTGCCACAAACGCCTGAGACTGTGCTGTAAATTCAGTGACAGTAATAATGATAGTACTTTTGATGATGGACACTGACTGCTTAGCACATGAACTGGGCATGCATTTTTCACGGGATAGTCTGTGGCTCCTCATGAGAACCCCATGGTACAGATATCATAATCATTCTCATTTATACGGATGAAAAATGAGGGTCAGAGGGGTTAGTTTCCCTGCCTGACATCACAGACATAGTAGGTAGACAGGCAAGGACTCGAACCCAGACTGTTTGTGAAATATTGATAGATGAGATGATATTATGTCTGTGATTTGCCTTAAACTACTCCAGCAAAATGAGGGAAGGGAGGCAACAAAGAAAATAAATTTGGCCAAATGTTAATCACTGGGGAGGCTGGGCTGATGGGTGCGTGGCTGTGGGGCAGGTGCCCGCCATTCTACTATTGCCACGTTTGAGTATGTTTGGAATTTTCTGAAAAGTTTATGAATGTAAACTCTGAGCTTTGTTCTCTGAACAACCATAACAACAATTTCAGTGTCCAAATGCTCAACTGTTACCCCACGGTTAGGACTCAGCATATGTTCAGTGGTGATGGCATAAAAGAGCGATTTGGCTTCCTTAAGAGCTTGGTGGTAGAGAAGTTCAAGGTGCTATTTTCTCCTCCCCGGGTAGAAAACTGTATGCTTTTAACCAAATAACCCAGCTTTGGGAGAATAATAACTTCCAGTGCTGAGCTCCCGCCGTGTGCCAGTCAGCATGCATGCAGGCAGACGGACACACCAGGCCTTGCTCCAGACAAGCCCACAGGCCGCCAAGGAGGGGAGGCCACTGAACAGTAGTTGCCACAGAGCGTGGGAAGAGCTGTATCTAAGTACAGAAGAAGAGGCGTGTGAGCCCAGGTGAGGAAATGGCTCAATTTAGAGAAAAATGGCCTTCACATTGGCTTTTTAAGAGTGTGGAGGCCTTTTCCAGGAAGAGAAAAAACGTGTGTGCTCGAGGCAGGAACAGAGTCTGAAAGGGACATCTCATCCAGGGAGCTGAGAGTTGGTGGGGGTGGGGCACTGTGTGCCTGGGAGGTACCCTGGCCCAACTCTGTGAGCTGGGCTCTCTTCTGTGGGGATAGGAGCGGTCCTCACTTGGACGTAATCAGAGGTGTGTCTTGGGAAGGTGACCCAGATACTGATGTTTGTTGCCAGGTTGGGCACCAGTGGAGGAGGGACTGGGAGACCAATGAGAATTAGGTATTAGGGATGCTGGCAGAGTGGAACTGATTAGATTTGAAGGCAGAATACAGAGACATGCTGTAAAAACCCACCTTGTCTTTAAAATCATTTCAGGCTGTGTGGAAGCCATGCAACTCCCCAAAGGGTAGAAAGATTCTCTGAAATGACCTGTGTTTTATTTAGGATTTTTTATTGTTATTTTATTACAGTTGTCCCAGTTTTTCCCCCTTTGCCCTCCTCCCCCCATCCCACCCCCCACACTGTTGACCATGTCTGTGGGTCATGCATATATGACCCGTGGACATGGAGAAAATGACCCATGTTATGAAAGACTCTCCATCAAGCAGAGATGAGGTGGAGATAATTTGATTTATCTTCATCCACTTTAATTAGCATTGGAAACAGACGACCTGGAACCTTCCTTATGCCAGTGTCTGTGTGACTCCAAAGTTTAATTTTTAATTACCTCGGCCCATTTGCAGAGGCACACAGGGGAAGCAGAGGGCTAGCCTTTCCCTTCCTGCGTCTTTCTCATTTGTCTGTTAGCCGAGCTTCTTTTCTCTAAGCACTAAGGCTAGTAGTTATTGTCATGAGGTTGTGTTGCCATGGCAATAAAACAAAAAACAGGCTTTGGTTATAGGGGTTAAAAGTAAGTAGACAAGGGAGGTGTTGTCTTCCAGCAACTTTTCATTCCTACTCAGGGGCCCTCTGCCTCAGCTGACTGGGCAACATGGAGGAGACAGAGAGCCTGGACAACTCTCCTTCCGAACTGGGGCCAACTGGGTGGTCAGACTGGACTGATTCTCGAGGGTGGCTTTGGAGAACAGTCAGACCCTCTAGCGTCATGAGGAAGGGTAGGTCTGGGGAGGTTGCCATACTAGACAAAGAGTTTAGTAGAAGTTGGGCAGGTGGGTGGCAATTCACTTACACCAATAAGACAATGAAGTCATATCCAGAACAAGTAGTGCAGGAGATATTTGCGGAGTCTTTCTAAGATCTTTAAAATGCCTTGCAAAATCTTTAAAATTCTCTGACCTAGTAATTCCACTTCTGGGAATATATCCTAAGGAAATAGTCTTACAGCTGGAATAATAAGAACACAAGCTTCATATTCAGAATGTATAACAATAAAAATGAAACATAACCTAGATATCCAGGAACAGGGGAACAGTTGCTATATCAATTTGTTGGAATATTATGTGGCCATGATAGTTTAAAATGCTTATAAGAGTCTATAAGAGGAATCACCCCCAGAAAAACAGAAAAGAAAAAGCAGTCTGTAAATGTTTTTACACAGTATGATTATAATTTCTAAAAAATGTCAAACACTCAAATAAAAGCAAAATGCACAAAGAGAAAATATTGGAAGAAAAAACAAAATATACATAAGGGTTGGTAGGTGATGAGAATATAGATATTTTTCTTTTTTAAAAAAAGATTTTATTTATTTATTTTTAGAGAGAGGGGAAGGGAACGAGAAAGAGATGGAGGGAAGCATCAATGTGTGGTTGCCCCTCACACGCCCCCAAATGGGGACCTGGCCTGCAACCCAGGCATGTGCCTTGACTAGGAATTGAACCAGTGACCCTTTGATTCACAGGCCGCTGAGCTACACCAGCTAAGGCTAGATTTTTTTCTTTAAAGGGAAATATTTTTAAGTGTGTCTATTGAGTATGTGTCATTTTTACTATTGGAAGATTCCCTGATTAAAAAATGAATTCTGCAATCAGGAATCAGTCACGATCACTGTCAATGAGTCAGTGGTCTTACCACGTGCAGAGACCACAAGCCCCTTACACCATTTTTTTTGGGGGGGGCAGGTGCTCTTCTGTGTGGCATAGCAATTCTGGGCATTGTGGGGTTAGAACCAAATGACTCAGCGTCGTTGCCCCATGGAGTTGACGACGAGGTCTGTTAGCTTCTGGATGGTTGTGTGATTGAGCCCTCCGAGTGGAGTTTGGCTCCACCCGGATAATCTGGACAAACACCCAGCAGACAGGTCTGCGGGCCACACGGCGTCTATGATTAGTGTCATCAGTCTTCATTCCTTGGGATTTCAGGCTGGTTTTAGAGAAATTTTCTTACGGCTGAAGAAAGCTTGGGAGAGCGTTCAGTTTGTCTCTGCGTGTGTGCAGGCAGAGTTATCAGGAACCTGGCCCCGTCCCTTCTGCCTGGTGGTTTTTCTTTCCCACCGCTCTTCGGTCTGCAGAGTCTTGGCTCAAAGGAGAGGCAGGGGTAGTGCCTGTCAGCTACCCATAGCTATTTGAGAGACTGACACAGAGCCAGAACAGTAATGCGGACAAAAGTAGCCATTTGGGCTCGGATCACGGCAGGCAACATGATAGTAACAGTAATGATGATAATGATTATGTCGATTATTTTACCGTGTGCCAGCAGTAACCAGCTAACCGGTTTATAGTTACCATCTTCTCTAATCTTCACAAGTTTGCGCATGGCAGGTACATTATTTCCTACTTTACAGATGAGGAAATTAAGGGTCTTCGAACTTAATATACACAAGGTCACATAGCTAAGAAAGAAAAAAAATGGAAGAACTAGGGTTTAAAGGTGGGAACCAGGGAACTTAAAATCTGTTCTATCACAACCATTTTGTTCTTTAGTGCTTCTCACAGCCCTGAGAAGCGTGGTGCACCATTGCACTTCTTCAGGATGAGACAGCTGAAATTAGGAGAGGTTGAGTAAATTTTCTGGTGTTATCTGGCTAGGAGGCAGCATGGGATTCTGGGATTCAAACTCAGCTAGTGTGCATGTTACTCTAGAGCCTGCTTCCTTTCCCCCTGTACATGATGGCCCTGTCACCAGAGCATGGCAGAATGTCACAGATTTTCATTTCTGACACAATGCTGAATTCAGTATAGAGCAGTTGCTTAAGAAGATTTGTGGAAAGGGCAAGTAAGTGACATAGATGCTGAGAATCTCTAAGCAAGGCAGTGAGAGAGTTTGAGGTGCATTCATCCGTTCCAAACACAATAATCAGCCAACCAAACAAAAATGCCCTGAGTCACTACTGAAGGAGTGTTGTGCCTTAGGTATCAGGGTGTCTGTCCACAGCTTGTAACTAAAGAGGTAAGCACATTTTATGCTCTGAGTGGTTGGTTTTGCTCTTCCAGAAACTAGGTGCCGCTCCATGGAGCTGCCTTGCTGGGAGGTGCCTTTGAATGGCAGGCCCCAGGAGAGAGTGCACGCAGGGGAGATGAAGGAAGCCCTGCTGCAGCCCCAAGAACATGGTGCCTAACTCTGCCTGGAGAGCATGAGATTTATTACAACCCCGGGGCAATGCCATTCCTGCTCAGGATGGGCATTCTAGGGATTTCTCTCATATTCCAGCAGAATAAACACATCTTCCAGATAGACCCACCTTGCCACTAGTGGCATTTTGGGCGGAATAATTCTTTGTTGTGGGAGGCTGCCCTGTGTATTATGGAATGTTTAGCACAATACCACCAGATGCTAGTAGTAGTGCCCCAGCTATGAGAACCAAACATGTCCTCGGACATTGTTAACTGTCCCCTAGAGGACAGAGTCACTCTCAGTGGAGAACCCCTGCCTTAGGGGTGGCATCAGAACTGAGAGGCTGCAGGGCTGTGGCGAGGTATCAGGTAAGCACGCACAGGTGCAGACAGAGCTATGAAGGTACGCCATCTCTAAACAGTTCTCGTTTGCCGGGTTCTGCAGTTGTGGGAGGCAAATAAGCATGGTGATCCTAATAGCTGTCATTTGCTGCGTGGGAGCCCCTGCTCTGCGCTCCTAGAAACCTATTGCTCCTTGAGGTTGAATGACTTGCCTGAGGCCACAAGCCAGTAAGTGGCAGGTCTCTGAATTTGAACCACTGCACAGCACTGTCTACACAGATAAGTGACCCTGGGGACTCCCTTAACTTGATTCTCCTAAGTCGGGAGGGTCACTGATTGGAGAAGGGGGAGAGAGGGCTGTGGATGCAAGGCCCTTTCCAAGACTTCACCATCACCACTGCCATTACCACTCTGACCTGTGGAGGGTGCTGCTGTCCTTGACTGTCTAAATAAGACTTAACTAAAGGCTCCGCTGGTAACCTATACTAATAATTTATTCATCTTCTGATTAAGACCATGGCATCCTCTCTTAGTCTCATAATAACCCTGCAGATAGAAAATAAACAAGAAGAGGGAATTAGCAGCAAGAGGTAAAGTGACTTGCCGAAGGAAACACAGCTAACAAATGACAAAGTTTGGATTAAAATACAACTTGGACTTGCAAGGCCTGGCTCTTTCTATTCTTAGATGGGTGAAGTCGATGTGCAGGTTTCAAATCCGGATCCAACCGAATGACTTACAAACAAGCCCTGGCCGTTCATTGGCAGCAGCGTCGGGGCAGGAGAGGTGACTGGTCTAGTTCTCAGAAGACCTACAACCTCAGGGCAATTTTGACCTTTTGCCAGTCACTTCACTTTATTGCCTTCAGTTTTTCTGTTTTTTTCATTAACTTTTTTTTTAAGATTTCATTTATTTATTTTTACAGAGAGGAAGGGAGGGAGGGAGAAAGGGAGAGAACCATCAATGTGTGGTTGCCTCTCATGCCCCGTACTGGGGAGCTGGCCTGCAACCCAGGCATGTGTCCTGACTGGGAATCAAACTGGCGACCCTTTGGTTCGCAGGCTGGCATTCAATCCACTGAGCCACACCAGCCAGGGAAGTTGCCTTCCATTTTTCATCTGAAATAGGATCAGGGGGTGGGGGGAGGCTGTCTATCTGATTTCTAGGCGCCAGTGTTTAAGAAGCCCTGGCCCGTGTACCCCATGAGTTGTATAAGGAGCCAATGCGAATTTGCGTGCTGCTTTGTCTGTGGAGTTCTAGCCCCCTCACCTGCCCTGCCTCCAGGACTAACGGAGCTACTGTGGCATCGTCATGATTGCAACTGGGGAGGCTTAGGTGAGGGGCTGGGGGTGCAGCCGCCTGCCTGGTGTGGATACTATTTGCAGAGGCTCCCTACCCACTGAGCTTCAGGTCTGTCCTCACTTTTGAGAGCTTGTCTCTGAGACAGAGCACCTGGGCAACGAGAGATGACAGTTCACCAATATTGCCCCATCCGATCCATTCACTCAACAAACACCAATAGGGGAAAACCACCTCCTCCTTGGCCTTAGGGGCTGACGGTTGGGTAGCGGGTGGTGGGGGTTGGGGGGCAAACAAATCAACACACTTACATGCTGAATAGTAGGGGCTGCTGCAGGGGAACGAAGCCAGCACTATTGGCATTCCAAGAACATGGTCCCTTGCTCTGCAAGGGGACTGGGAGGTTTAGTTACAAACCCACAGGGGCTACACTGCTCTTTCTCAGGGTGGAAATCTGAGTAGTCCCTCTAGTCCTCCAGTACAACCTACACCTTCCAGAGTGACCCAGCTCAATAAACCCTGGGAGAACTTTGTCAGTGGGAGTCCTGGAGCCATTGCCCTGGAAGGCTTGGCCTTCTAAGGCCAATTGACCCTCTCTACTGCCCTTCTGCCCTGTGCCTTGTCATGGAAGATCATGCCTGTGTTTAGTGTGTCTGAGCTTGTGCTGGGTCCTGGGACAGAGCTAGCAGAGTGGGGACATAATGGGCTTTAGAGCTCCAATTCCAGCCTCATCACGTTCAAGCTGCATGACCTACAATAAGTTGTCCAGTCTCTCAGTTTTCTAATCTTTAAGTGGCATGAGAATGCCTACCACAGAGAATGGTTGCGAGGATAAATGAGATAATGGGGCAAAGCCTCAACCAGAGTCAGGCAGAGGGCTCTCCTCCTCTTTACCCTACTGGAGCAGGATATTCAATGCCATGGCCAGGGCAAAAATGAGCTTCAACAGCAGGGACATGCCCGGGCTTTCTGGAGCCTAAACAAGGACTTTATGAAAGACCTGCTGGATAACATACTTTTGTTTCTTCTTTTTCTTGACTGCTTACATGGCGCCTTGGGAAAGAAGGTGTGTATCAAGAGAGAGAAGGCAAGATGGGCAAGATGCAGAGCTTCAAGTGCCGCAAAGAGGGTTTAGGGCTCCTGCGGTAGAAGGAAGGGAGCTGCATCACTACTTGTGCCGGGGCATGATGCATCTGAAGGATGCCTGTGTGTGATCCTCTCAGTGCAGTGGTGCCTGCTCCAGGGCTGGAGTAGAGTGTCTGTAGGTTCAAACCCCAACTCCACCAGTTATCAGCTGTTTGAGTGTGGGCATGCACTGTAACCTCTGTGCAAAATGGTGATAATCATTATCAGCAACTACAATGTTGGGGGCTTGCATGAGCTGACATGTGAAAGTGCCTTGCTTGGTGCCTTCCACATAATCCAAAACCCATTTATAAGTGGTGGTTGAATCCAGTGGTGTGCTGGAGATGGCTCCTACTGCTTCATGAAAGCTGATTGTGTGCATTTCTTCCCAATTCTGGGTTCAGTGAAGTGAGGTGGTTGCTTGAAATCAGCCATGGTAGAGACATTTACACCATGGAAATTGGTAACTGCTACAGATCAGTATATGACAATATACTACTTCGGCTTGAGTCTAAGTCTATTTGATATAGACAAACAGGAACAGGAGATCCCAAAGGTAGGGAACCAACTGCTAAGGCAGCTAGGCTGCCTCCAGGCCTTCTTTGGGCAGAACCCCCACAAGAAGTTGGGTCTCATCTTTGGAAGACTCCCACCTATAAGTGACTTTTGCCCCATCCAGTTACCTCCTAAGTGCAGGTAGTGTTTAGTAACACGTCTAAAACAAAACGCTGGGCTACCTCCATAAACTGAGAAAAGTCAGTATTATCTGGCCATGAAAAGCTAAACATAGTAAGTAAGATAAAAAGAAACAATTTTTACTTCCAGTCTAGCTTGACACCGTTGCCTGCCTATGGACTTGGACCTGAGGCCTGCTCCCTCTTTGTTAAAGAGGGAGAGGAGCAAGGTGTTAGAACACATTCGTGCCCCTGAGACTTCACTCTTGGCATAATCAGGATTGAGAGAGAAATACCTTTCCCTCCAGATGATTCAATGTGAGGCTGTTTCGTGTTTATGCCTGATTCCACGTCACTCACAGGAGAGTGGAGCTCACTTTGGGAAACACTATGTTAGATGATACTAAAACATTTGAAGGCAGAAAGAAAACCATTATTATTTTTAAGTTGAGCACGGATATATTACTGAATGCAAAATTCATATTAATATTAAAGCCAAAGTCAGTGCTGTGTTGGACTTGGCTTGTACTAGCTCATGAGAATCTATGATTAAATTTTCAGGAATTTAGCAAGTCACTCGACAGCACATTGGTAGATTGAAATTGGCCATGGGGGGAATCTTTACACTATGTAAACAGGAAAATACTACAGATCTGAGCTTCCCACACTCCAAAATGTGATTGTTAAAACATTCGCTAGGATGCCACTAGCTAAAGCTCTACCTGCCAATTTGAACTTGTTTAAGTCTCTTTAGGCTATAGCCTTAGACTTCTGGGGAGAGCTGTGTGGAAAAACCTGAGATCCACCGAGTAACATGCTGAGTCTGGCAATCTCGTCGTCATTATTGCATCTTAAAGAAGAGTAGCAGAAACCACTGCGGAGAAATTTACTGCAATCGATTACTGCATATAAAGTACACTGACAACCCTTCTTTCCAACCCAGATCCTCAGATTTTAGCGCTGGCCCTGCTGAATGTTTAAAATTTATAATGCCCTAGAAACTCATCTATTTCGGAGGGTGTAATGACTATTACGGAAAAAAAGTAAGAAGACACAAGACAATAAATTGAAGGCAGACACTTTCACCCTTTGTATTCCTTCCTGTCACTACTATCTGTTTTATTTCGAGCCTTTCTGTGTATCTTGTTGGTGCAGAAGCTCAAACTCTTTGATCTTACTACCTTATCTAGGAAGCAGGAGAAGGAACCATACCCAGGTTACCCCCTCCCCGTGTAGGGGAAAGGGTGGGATTTTAGAATTCAGTTTCTGTGTGGCTGTCTCTGGCACATAGCGTTAACCATTAGTGTGATGGTAAAAGTGTCAGAATAATTTTTGTGGAATTTCTGGCTTTGGGATAGGGGAGCTCCGATTTGCAGCACTTGCTGATTTCTTGGTGCACCTGCTCCCACCACAGCTGACTGTCAGCTACAGTGCGGTGTCACTGATGCTGAACAGTGGTGTGCACCCTGGCTCCAGCAGACCACTGAGTGTTGCTCAAATAAATCCCTAGGCCTTCCAACCTTTCAGGCCACTGGGAAGAACTCAGTCCTACAAAGAGGTGCAGACAGGTGCTTTCCCAGAGTTAGCGTGGAGAGGGGGGTGGAAAATTCTAGCGAGCCATGGAAGGGTCGTCCCACTGTCCTCTGTGAGTGGATCCCACAGGAGCCATAAGGGGCAGTAAAGCTCTCTCATGGGAGGAAGCAGCTCCAGTAGGAGGCCTGGCCTGAGCAGTCCTGGTGGGCGCAGGTGGCAGAGGTCTGAAGCCTGGTTCCAGGAGAGGGGAGGGGCCAGGGGCACACCTGAGCAGCTGCACTGCTCTCTCCCCTCCCCATGCTCAGGTTACTGCTTTACCCTTCCCCTCTTTTTTCTTAGTATCTATCACCTTCTAACATTAAGTGAAAAACAATTTATTTATTCATTATGTTTATTGCTTATTTTTTCCCTCCTCCACTCACTGCCCCACATGCAGTAGAAAGTAAGCTCTAGAGATTTTTTTTTCTCAGTTTTGTTTACAGATATAGCTCAAGTATTTAAAACAGTGCCTGACAAGTAGTTGGAATTCAGTAAATAGCTTTTGAATCAGGATCCAGTAGGCAAGAGAGAGGGACACAAGTCAGCTGTTTAGAGCGGAGGTACCCAACATGCAGTGGGAATTAGGGGTGCCCAGGGGGCATAACAAAATGGGAGACCCTAGACCCATTTCCAATAACATCTGATTTACTGGGTGAGAGGTGGGGCCCAGGAATTGGCACCAGGCGGCCCACCCTTAAAGAACCTGGGTCTCTGTAGTCAGAGGGAGTAGGCAGCAGTGGCTGTGGTTCATAGAAGGAAGGGCTCTGCCCCTCACGCTCTTAGACTCACCCTTCCCAGGTAGTGGCAAAAAGCTGAGTGGACCTGCCAGGCAGTGCCAAGTTGGGGAGACATGAGCCAAACTGTCTTCCCTCTGGGTGGGTTGAGACCCACTTTAATTATTGGCGGCCTTTCCAGTGCCTGGTACCAGCATCAAATAGACTTGCCAGTGAAATAAGCAACCATCCCACCTGTTCAGAGCAATGCTTTTTATTTTTGGAAATGTACATCTTCCCAGTCCCTAAACCTTCAACCTTTTCCTTCATAAGACTGCAGTTCTGTTTCAAGCCTGTGGGCACATTCCTTTAGGTCATTGTCAACTCTCTTTAAATTTCTGGCTTAGCCTCACCTGAATCCTCACCTAATTGGAGCATCACTGCTGGTTTAAGGCTCAGCTTTTCTCCTCCGTTCATGTGACCCTAGAACTCCAATTCACCCTTCAAACAGGTCTTTCTCCTGGTCTCAGAACCTTATTATGCCTCCTACTTCCACCTCTCCCAGGCATGTGTCACCAACTCTTGGAAAAGAGAAATGAGGCAATGTCAAGAAGAGAGAGAAGCAGGATGCTCTGAAGAATGAGTTAATATTCAGTAGGCTTCTACTGTGTTCTAGACAGTGCCAGGAACTTTAGATACATTATCGCATCAGAATTCCCAACAGCCCTGTGAACTGGTATTATTACTCCAATTTGATGGATGGAAAAACTGAAGCTCAGAGGGATTAGAGGTCTTATCCATGCTCAGACAAGTAATTTATGCCACAGAGGGACTTCAAGTTCCGGTCAGCTTAACTTTACCGCCAGTACTGATTTTCCTAAGCAATTCTGTCTCCAGCAATGGCTGTAGATAATCCACTAAGTCTCAACCTCTTTCCCATATTTCTCACTTCCCTTCCTTCTCTCTCTCTCTCTCTCTCTCTCTCTTTCTCTCTCTCTCTCTCCCTCTCCCTCCCTCCCTACCCCTCCTTTCCCCTCCCTCCTCCTCAGATTTAAAGTAAGGGTGGGATTTTCTCATAAACTTCAGTGAACGGATGGTGGAAGGAATATAGGGTACAAGATTCCCACTGATTGGAAGGTGTTAAATCCTGGTGCCCCAGAGTCTGCTCACCTCTAATTTCCCAAAGAGTCATAATTCTGTGGAATATCAACTCTGTTACCTGCATTGCCAATTTATTTCATTATCTATAATAAGCAATAATGCAATTGCTTAATTGCATTCCATAAAAATCTCAATTATCACTTTAGAATTATATCAGGTTAGATGAAGAGACATTTCCTACAACCAAAAAGCAAATTTACTCTTGAAATGAATCTTTTATATTTTTAGGGTTGTCATACACACTGTGAATCATTTGGCTGGTTTCAGCTGAAAGTTAGAACCAAGCAGAATAAACTATACGGTCGGGCAGAAGTAAGAAAGAGGAAAGACCTGACAAAACATTACATGGGACCACAAAGGAGCATAAGGAATGTTATGTGAGCATCATGAGGCATTTTCTTCTCCAATCAGAAATGCAAACTAGATCAGACTCCCTTTTAGCAATAAAATGAGAGGCCTGCCCCACCTCCAACCTATCCTTACCCCTCCTCCATCATCTGATGCAGGATCTGTCATGAATTAATATCTCCTGCTTGGCTTGGAAACTCTGAGTCACTACAAAACTAAGTACTCTTCCATTTTAGGGCTGAATGATAAACCCAGCCTATCTCCCTCTGTCCTCTCTGCTGTAATTCCTAGTTTCCCGTGGTAGCCGTTGTTCAGTGTTTCACACTGTTCCACATATCACTGTATTAGTTTCCTCTTCCTGCTGTGACCAATTGCCCCAGACTTAGTGGCTTAAAACAACACAGTTTATTACCTTAGATTTCTGAGGTCAGATGTCCAGTGGTTCACTGGGCTAAAATCAGGGTGTCGGCAGCGCTGTGTTCTTTCTGGATGCTCTGTGTCTTTGCATTCCCCCTGCATTCTTTGGCTCCTGGCCCCTTCCTCCACCTTCAAAGCCAGCAGCATCTTCAAATCTCTCTCTAACTCTATCCTGCCTGCTCCCTCTTCTAAGGACCTTAGAAATACATTGGGCCCACATGGATAATCCAGGAAAATCTCCCCATCTTAAGATCCTTAACTTAATCACATCTGTAAAGTCCCTTTTTGTCATGTAAAATAACATTTTGTAGGTGCCAGGGATTAGAACAGACAGGCTTGAGGGCCCATTACTCTCTCTAGGACCACCACTCTTGATGTGGTTTTTCTGGCCACAAATCTGGGAGTTTTTCTTGATTTTCTTCTTCCCCTGAATCTTACACCCAGTCCACTAATAAATCTGGTTGATTCAACAGCCCAAATATATCCTGACCACACTTCAGCTCCTCTTTTTGACCACTGTAATCCAGTCTGCCATCACCTCTTGTTTGCATGCCTTCAGTGGCCTCCTATTTGCTCTCCCTACTTTGACTCTTACTCCTCCTTGCCCAGAACAGTCTATTCCACACAAAGGAACCTGAAAGACTTTGAAGAACAAGAGAATCAGACCATGTCAACCATTGCTCAAAGCACTCCAACAGCTTCCTTCCCATCAGGGTTAGAAAATTCCCAGGTCGTATGTGGTGTGCCCCTCACTACGTGTCATCTGCCGGCCTCTCTGACCTCAGCTACTCTTCGTTCCCTGTCTCAGTCTGTCCAGGCTGCTGTAACAACGGACCAGAGACAGAGTGGCTTATAAACAACAGAAGTGTATTTCTCACAGTTCTGGAGGCTGGGAAATCTAAGATCATGATGCAGGCAGATTAGGCGTCTGGTGGGAACATACTTCATGGTTCATAAACACATGGAGGAAGGGGCCAGGGAGCTTTTTAGGGCCTCTTTTATAAAGGCACTGACTTCACTCATGAGGGCAGAGCTGCCATGACCCAATCACCTGCCCAAGATCCCACCTCCTAATACCATTAGCTTGGGAGTTGGGTTTCAACTTAGGCATTTTGGGGAAATGCAAACATTCAGACCATAGCACTCACTCACTCCCTTCCTCTTAGCCATACTTACCTTATCGCTATTATTTCAAATGATTCCAGCCCATTCCTTCCTCCTTCTCTGCTTAAGACGGCTTTCTTCTCAGGTTCCTGTCCACAGAGGACTTCAGGCTCCCCCGACTCCCATACCTCCTCATCACCCCCGCCTCTATCACCTTAGCTTGTTCTATTTTTCTTCCCACAATATGTCATTAACTCAGTTTGGTTACTTTCTTATCATTTTGTCCCAATACAAACTTCAGCTTTGTGAGGGCAGTGTCTTCTGAATCCCCAACATCCTGAACAGTAAGTAGTACATGTAGGTGTTTAATACATTTTTAAAGGAATGAATGTATTTCTATTTAATCGCCCTTCACAACAGCCCTGTGGAGTAAGTGCAGTTTTTACAGTCAGGGAGATATCCGTTTGACTCTGGCTTTTTCACCTACTAGCTGAAGGACCTTGGGCAAGCTACTCAATTATTCTGAGCTACAATTTCCCCAATTGAAAATAAAAACTAAGATATATTACAGGTTTAGTATGAGTTCAAATGACATGAGTTATGAAGTTGCAAGATGTGATACTTGACGTATTCTATCACATTAATTTACTTCTCTCCTACAGGCCACCGAAATTATCAAGAACTTAGGGGCTTGAGGCAGAGACACTTGTGCCACCCATATCTAGCTCTGCTCTCCTTTCTGGACACTCAGGAAAAACTGCACTTCCCGGCCTCCGTAGGTCAGGTGGGACCATGTGACCAACTTTAGCTAATTTGTGTGGGAGAATATGCCCCACATCTTTGGAATTCCACTGCATTGTCCCTTTGCGTAGAGTTCTAGCATGCCTGAGGGCTAGCATTCATCTTCTTGTGTGCTGTCCCTGAACTCTTGGTTAAGAAAGACCCCCTTTGTTTTCTCCTTTTGGATTTCTGTAAATTCCTGGAGGCAAACAAGAATGCAAGTCTGTGGGCCGAGCAGAAAGCAGGAGAAGCCTGGAGGTGCTACAGCCGGCATAGATAATGAGTGGTGCTGTCTCAGGGTTGCTTCACGGGTAGGAGGTGACATTCTTTTCCCCAGACACTCTCTGTTTCCATGGGTTCTAAATGGTGAAGCACTGTCCTGCTCTTCCCCCAAGTTCGAACCACTGCATTGCTAGGATTTGACAGTCTGATGGCAGAGACACAGTTTTATGTTTGTGAGGTAGTTTTTAAAACTGTGTTTCATAGAACATTCATGCCTCAGGAAATTTTATTAAGTGAACAACAGAGAAAATGTTCGCACAGTCAGATAACGAGGACAGTGCAATGCACTCTACAACAAAAAGTCCTGTAGGAAAGAAAATGTTGAACTTTGTTTAATTTGGGTTCTGTACATGTAGTTTATTTCTAGGTTATACATTGCATTTCCTGTGTTTTTCTTCCCACATTGCAACAAAAGAATAAGAATCCAAAAATCACTTTGCACTAAGTGCCCAGCTATGGATGAGTGAATGAAAACCCAAGACAAAAGAATACACGATGACTCCCCTAGAAGAAAAACAGGCCGTCTAAAGACATCAGTCAAGATATATGGGGTGGGCAAATGTAGGTTTATAGTTGTGAGTATGTGAAACAAAGTTTATTCTTGTATCATTATTTATTAATGTATTATTTTCCATCTGAACAACTATAAACCTAATTTTGCCCCAACCTGTATTTTTTCCCCACCCTGCATTTTTTCCCCGCATTAGATCAGAGTTTCTTATCAAAAATAACAATTTAAAGTCCACATAGTGTTTAGATATAGAATTTGGATTTTCTTCCTAATATTTTGAACTTAACTATATTATTATTACTAAGTCCACCACCTGCCAGCATTCACTAAGACCAATATATATTTCTTTCAGTTATGCAACTGTGCCATCCCCTCGGGGGTTAGTGAGGTATTGCTGCAGATTCAGACTTTATGATTTCCAACTGGGATTCCAGTACAGCACTCTGAACTGAGATGCATGCATTTCCCCTCTATGAAATCACTGTCCAAAAGCATGGTGAAAGGTGCTGTTTTGCACAACATCTATGAAACTGGGACATGTCTCATACAACTGGTAAATTTTGCACATGAGCAGATATAGTAATTGATCCCAGGACCCTTCTCTCCCATTTCCCTGATCTACACTTTTAACACCTCACAGGTCTTGCTCTCCCATAGAACACATGTTGGAAAATTCAGTGTAAAAGTTAATTCTATGTAGGCTGTTGTTTGTTTTCCAAAGGTTAAATGGCCAAGTATTTCCTCGCTTTGGCCCTCAGGTTTCTTACCTATAAAAAAAGGGGGGGGGGAAGCTATTGGAATAGTTAAAAAGCCCAGAACCTCTCCCTTCTGACAGTCTGTCATTCTGTTAGTGCCAATGTCATTTCCTATGAAGCTAAGCTGTGTAATGCCCATTCACCACTTCCCCAACAGAAGAATGTTCTTGTGAGGCAATAATTCTGATCTAGGAGGCAAAGTTATAAAGGATTACGCCATTGGCCTCCGGAGTAGAATGACCTTGGTTTGAATTTCAGATTCACAACTGATTTGCTGTATGCTCCTGAGCAAATGACCGTTTTTTTAGCCTTATCTGTAAAATGGGGATAAAACATTGCCTGCCTACCCTCTAGAGTTGTGAGGTTTAAGGAGATTAAATTTAAATGCTTAGTATAGTGCTTGGCACATTGTAAACACTCAAGAAATTATGTTGAATGTATGTCTTAGGTTGGGTCAGGGTCAAGTCAGAGAGAATACAGTGTCAGGAGACCAGTTTACCTTTCCCCATCTGTTCTTTCTAGAGGGACGAGCACATCAGACAGGAGAGAGAGGAGCGCTCATCTGCATTCTCCCTTGGATGACTGCAGTATTGGGTCGTGCCAAGAGGACATGTGTACCTCCTGGGAGCAAGAATGAAGGGTTTTCTTAACAGGCAAGGCGTTCAGTGCTCTGGGATTAATGTCATCCAAGCTCCCAAAGGTGATCCATGCCTTGCCCAGGGCTTTATTGGGTGTCAGGGAACTTGCCCTGAGATGTAAATGAGACAGGAGCCCTGGGACCCATCTAGTACACTGGCTCAGGATTTGGGGTAGCTGAGCGTGATTCAGCTGAGCATGATTCAGCAAGGTGTCATCTGTATGACACCCCCCCCCCCCGCCGCCAGTGTATCTCACCAGCCATACCAGGAAGTCATTCAAAGAACAAGGGGTCCTGCTGGCCCTCCTCACAGTGGTGAGAGACAGGACCAATGGATGAAGTAGGGGGGTGACCATGGTGCAGAAGACAGCTGAGCAGTGTACCCCAAAGAACACTGGTAGTGGTAAGAGTGAGGAAAACCTAATGGCTGCCTCTGAGGCTATGCATGGCCAGGAAACAGAGAGAATATGGGCTGGAGGTGGAATCTGGTGGTTCATTCCAAGAATGATAAGGAATACAGGCCCAGGAGTGGGTGTTGATAATTCACTCCAGGAAGTATAAGAAATAGGAGCTGGGGGTGGTGGTGTTTGTGATTCATTCCAAGAAAGAGCATGAATTTGGGCTTGAGAGGGCATGTTGGTGGCTCAGTCTAAGAGGAACAAGGGATATGGGTGGGGGAGAGGGCTGCATTGGTGGTTCATTTCAAAAAGGACAAGGAATAAAGGCTGTGGGTGTGGGTTGGAGGTTCACTTGGAAATACGTGCCTTTTCTGGGCGGGCATGCAGGAAGCAGAGTGTATTGTGCCGCCCAGGATGGCAGCCTGGAGGGCAGGTTTGGGAATACTCCTACTGGCTTCAAGTTCCAGTTCTATCACTTACCACCTGGGTCTCTTCAGACAGTTGGCTTAACTTCTGAGGGTTTCTTCGACTATAAAATGGGGGTATTCACAGCACCTGGGCCACGTCATCTTGTGAGTACGAACACACTGAATGAGGGTGGCCTGTGCTTCACTCTGTGAGAAGTCTCTGTCCCACCAAACGGTCCCCGCCTGATTCCCTATCTGCCACCCTCTCCTTTCAGAAAACGTCAGTGGTTTGAGATATGTTGACTATTTGGGAAAATGAGGCTCTTTTCTTCCATTTTGAATTGACTTTTATGTTTTAAATGTTCTCTGGAACACATCCATGATTTGCTAGAGCTGAGAATTGCTACTAAAGCTTTATTTATGAAGTATTAAACACTGAGAGAAATTTACCATTCTTGAAACTCCTTCGGGAATAATATTCATATATGGTCTTAGGAGCACAGAGCTCATATAACTCCTGTTTCTATCCATGTAGAAAAATGTCGCTGCTCTTTCCTTCGCTAACGATCCCTGCCTGGAAGAGACTGCCCCATTGTTCAGGTGGCGCTGAGCCAAGAGACTAATTATTGAAGGAGAAGGATGGGGATTTCTTTAGACAAAGAGGGATGTCGTATTCCATCCATCCAGAGAATTCAGAGCTCAAACAGAAAACACTCAAAGTACATCAGCACCACTTGGTATGAAAATACCAGAGCATGCTGGTGTAGCAACCTGGAAGATATTAATGCTTGTTAAAAAACAAACAGCTTCCCTGACTCCTCTATCAATAGAAGACATTTTGTGCAATTGTTTTTATCATTGATTTTGGTGAGCAGTATGAAACAAGTCATTCAGGAGGGGCTTGCTTTCAGGTATTATCCCTGTGATCATAACTATTTCTTTAAATGTTACTGTAGTGGGGAGTGTGAGGTACAAATGCTTTAAGGGGGAAATGTTGGCTGTGATACCCAAATCGAAGTCTCTGAGATGTCAGTTATGGAACCTTTGGGTAGGACTTCCATCTCACATGGAATGTCGTGTTACAAAAAGCCTCAGCACTTGATGATGAACTTGTAAAGGCTGAGAGACAACCTCCCTCCATCCCTGAGTCTTTCCCCATCCGCAATGAGAGAAATAATAGCAGTAGCAATAGTGGGATTAGTGAACAGTTACTGAGTTTTTGTAAGTGCCCGGCGCTGTGCTAAGTGATTATGTAATTTTTCTCATTTAGAGTTACACACATACTCATTTGTCAGAAAAGAGTCTGGTGATCAGAGAGAGGATGGTTTCCCTGGTATCTCACAGGTAGCAAAGGGTCCAGAGTCCCATGTCACTGTCCTCAAGTCCTCACAAAGGCCAGCCAGCTCTGGGGTCTTTGATCGAATTCAACTACATTAAAGTGACCTTGTCAGTCAGTCCTGCTGTGAAAATGTTCCACTTGAGTCAAGACACCAAGGATACTAAATGGCTTTATTATTCTGATATTGTGAACAGGATGCATTTTCTGGTAAAGGGAAAGGATTAAACTAGAGGTCAAAGGACTTTCGATTTCCATGAAAAAAGGGACTCACAACCATAGGTCAAGAATGCTAATTGTAAGAACTTGAAAAGGGTTTTGAAAACTCGATGGCTGTGGCAACTTAATTTTCTGAACTACAAATCGGGGCTGATGTAAACTAATGGGCGTATCTAGGGTGATCCTAGGGAGAGGGCACAGATTCCTGGCTAAGTGCAGACTGTGGAGTGGACTGAATGGTTTTGATGTTGATTCCACATCTTCCTAGCTGTTTGACCTTCATCCAGTTATTTAACTGTACCGAGCCTTAGTGTCTCCATCTGTAAATGGGGACAATAGCAGCACTTAATATGTAAAGCTCTCCTAGCCATGTGATGGGTACTGAGTTCTCATGAATAGCTAACAATTGTCACGTTGTATTGCATGTTCCTAACCAGACAGGTAGAATATATAAATGTGTAATGGTCCTTGAAAATCGGGAGGAAGTGATTGGTTGATCTGTAACTTCAAGGTCAGCCATGATGGAGTAACCTGTGGAGCCAGAGTCCCTTTCTAGGTCACATGGGAGGAAGAAGTGTCCCCACAAAGGGAAACTGCAAGAGGAACGAGCATGGCTGTGTCTCTGCTGAAAACAAAGACTCAGGCAGAGCTCTAGGGCGGGAATTTGTGCAGTCGGACATGCTAGTGGGCATGGGAGGGCTGTAAAGCCAACTTTATTTGTTTTATTCTGAGATACTTAAAAAAAAAATCTGACCATATTTCCATGTACTTTGTTAACTACCACATCTTTGAGTGTTCCATTTTTTCCATTATTTTTTAATGATGGATTATTAGAAGGAAGAATCAAATGAAGATGTAGCATTGATCATCAAAGGACCAAATAAAGCATCTAGTAAATTTCATGGTCAAGGACTTTCAAAGCAAGACAAGGGGAGGGATTAAAGAAAGATGATGCCTCCAGCTTTTTATGTTGTTTCAAAGATTTCTCAAAAGGCACTGCCTTATGATCTAGTAACATCTCCCAAAGTCCACAATCTACTTTCCTTCAATTTCCTTTTGTCTCCCTCCTGACTTTTATGTTATTTGCCGTTCTGGGGGAAAGCAAAACAGATTTTAGGAAGGGGGACTCGGGAAAGTGGTTCTGGGGTAGTCGCCTCTCCTGCTCAGTGCATTTTATCAAATGAAACAGAGAACACATGGGGACCCGGGAAGCTGGTATCATCCCTTTTTTCCTGGGCGGAGGAAAGTAGCATTTACTGAATGCCCTCCATAAGTGCTCTCCACATGTCCAAAACCCCTCACATTTCAGGAGCATGTGCCCCATTTTACAAATAAGTAAAACCAGCAACTTGATTAAGTGCAGAGAGTGGGCGGTGTTTGATGAAGCTGGGATGGAATTCACACTGTCAGGTTCAAACAACCGTAATGGGCAGACCACGCTGTATCCAGGGCCAGGGCCAGGGCCAGGGCCTGGGCCCAGCAGCATTCAAGGAGGCCCTCACCCTCAAGGCTGTACATGAACTTGAGGGTGAGGGCATCCTTAAATTTTCGCATGCTGAGTGCCTCATCTGCTCACCCTTGACCATCTACCCTGCTGTCAGCATTGGTTGGGGGTGGGGAGGGGGATGGGAGACTGCCAGGAGCTGTATGTAAAGGATCACCCACGATCTCTAATGCCTTGAGACAGGATATATTTACCTTTAGTGTACACATGATTAGATAGAGAGAGTTTTTGTTTTTAAATCCTTACCCGAGGACAATTTTTTCATTGCTTTTTTGGGGGAAGGAAGGGAGAGAGAGAAACACTGTTGCGAGAGAGGAGCTTGGTTGCGTCTTGTACATGCCCAGACCTGGGATCAAACCCACAACCTAGGTATGTGCCCTGGCCAGGAATCGAACCTGCACCCTTTCGGTTTTGGGACAGTGCTCTAAACAACTGAGCCACACCGGCCAGGAAACATACAGTTTTATTCACCAGAATTATTCTTAGAGAGGGCCAAATGTTTGAAATAAAATCCTTTGATAAAACAAAAATGAATAGAGAATGAGCTGGCCTTCTCCCTGCCTCCGTGCTTATGTGCTTGCTGATACTGAGTCTTAAGAGGAAATAAAATTGCTGAGGGAGGGGAAAGAATTTAGTGGTCTCAGGAGACAGGGTTGAGGGGAGTTGGAAGGAAAGGGGGCATTGGCTGAGGGTTCACGTACCTTGGTGTGATCCCTATCGCCACCCTTATATGCCTGAGTCTCATGTGATGGTGGTGGTGATGGTGATGGCGGGGTGTATTATAGAACTCAGTGAAGGTGCTGCGTTGATGTCAGGGTGCTCCCAGGTAGAACAGAGAGACTGTCCATAGTCATGAGGAAGACCACCAGATCATAAGCCCCAAGAAATAGCAACTGTAGAAAGAAGGGTTTCACACGTTGGCAGCCCAAAGGATTGGCTAGGAGTCTGAGTCAAGATGGCTCTTTACGGGGACATCTGTACTATGCACAAATGGAGAAAATGAGGTTCGCACAGGTTGAGTCAATTGCTCAGTGTCCCACAGCTGGTGAGAGTCAGTGGGAATCCAACCTCTGGTGTGTCTAGTTTCAGAGCTGCATACCCGAGCATCCTCTTCTGTGCTGGGGGAAGGGAAGGTGAGAAGGCAGGAGACATCAGGGCTTGTGGAGAAAAGGCTAGATTGACAAATGTCTGGTACATGCCAGTGTCTGGCCACTATGCTTAAAATAGCTGCCCTAGAACAATTTTCTCAGGATGCTTTTTTTTTAGTGAAGGCAGTTTGTTTTCAGAAGTCGAGTCTACTAACTTAGGTAGAAACTTGGAGCAAGAAGGGGCCTTGGGGGCATGTCCTTGTCTGTCCCCCTCATTTTACAAACTGAGAAACCAAGGCCCAGAATAAAAAGCTCAGTAACCAGGCAGGAGGCTGACTTCTGAAAAATGCCAAAGGGATTCTAGGGAAGCCCAAAAGAAAGAGCAGAAAAAGTCTGGCAAGGAAGGAAGTCGGCTTGATTTTGTTAAAATCAGTCCTGCCAGGGGCAGGGATCTGAAGACCTGATTGAGGACCCATGAGGTTGCTCCTTTAAAAAACTGTTATTTCTTTCATTACAGTTGACATTCAACATTATTTTATATTAGTTTTGGGGTACAGCAGAGTAGTTAGACATTTATATAATTTACCAAATGCTCCTTTTAATTGGTGCTATTTGCTGATAAACTCACAGCTGCCCCTTCTGCACAGACCTACTCTCTGGAATCAGTGTTTGGGCGGGGAGGGCGTGTTTCAGGCTCGGTGGCCTGCTTCTGGGGAAGGACATTGTGAGCTAGGGGCAGAGCTTTGCAAAGCCCACCACTGTGGCAGGAGAGTGCAGGCTTTGAGAAGCCACCAGGTCCAGTGTTATGGTTCTTGAGACTTAATGCATATAGAAACCAACCAAGATTCTGAATCAATAGGTCTGGAGTGGGGCCCCAGAGTCTGTAGTATGAAGCTCCCAGGAATTCCAGCTCAGGTGGTTCACAGACCACACTCTGCAGGGCACTGGTACAGTGTAAGTCACATGGGTTTGGAAGCTGGAAAAACCTAGGTTGAACCCCTGGGTTTGCCTCATAGTAGCTACCTGGCTGTGGGGAAGGGGCCTCATCCCTCGGTGCTTAATTAAATTTCTTATTATTCTTTTTTGATCCCATTGGAACTCCAAAATTTAGTAAAAGAATTTATACAATGAAAGAATGCCGATTGTCCTTAAGCTTTTTCATGCATCAAATGGGAAGTATTTTCGGGTGTGAAAGTTTAAAGAGAATTTCTAAAAAGTGCATAACACAGTGCCTGGTACATTGGAAGAGCTCCATAAATGTTAATACCTTTCTCCCTCTGCCCTTATCTAAGAGGCTGCTTTCTTTCCTGCCTCTTCTCTTTGTACTCCCGTCCTTTGCGGGAGCACATGGCCGATCTCCTCTGTCTTCATCGCATTCCCAGCTGTGACAAGCCTGCAGCAGCTGCCTCTCTTATCTTCTCATCATAAGGAATTAATCTCCTTTCATTGTGAGAACAAGGCAGGAAAAGAATATTCCCTTGCAGCCATTAATAAGCAGCACATTTCTAACAATGGCCTAGGCTCTCTTTGTTCAGCTGAAACGTGTCTGGCTCAGCTGCCCTGAGAGAACTGGCCTTGGTAATTACTATAATTCTGTGGCTCTGAGCAGCTCAGCTTGAACATGATGCCTTTTAATTCCAAGACCCACACGTATTTTATACATACAAGCACGCACGCACACACACAATTATTCTCCATTTACCGAGTACAGGGTTGCACACACTTGAATTTTCCAGATAGTCATGACTTGTCTTAATAGGTGCTGATGTGAAAAAAAGATTTTATTAAAGTGCACATGATTTTCTGGTTGTTATATATTCAAGGAGGACTTGAGGTGACTTAGAAAAATATCAAAGCCATAAGTCTCAAAGTGATCAAATGAGGACAGAGGAAAAGCTGTTAATAAAGACATAACATTAAATCATGGGTAAAATGAACGGGTGAAATGCATACAGCAGGTCCTGTACAGGTTTATGGAAGAGCCCACTCTGGCTCCCATAGCCACGGCAGAGGGAAACGTCATTCCTTAGAGGTTTCGTGCAACCAGTTTCTTAAGACAAACACAGCACATCTAGCAACCGGTTTCTTAAGACAAGCACAGTTCTCTCTCCCACTGGGTGTCTTTCTCCCGTGGGTCCTCATAAAGTGGAATCTCTGAAAGGGATGAAGTTCTTCAGACACCCCTACAGACACACAGAGAGTTTCTTCTCACTGTAATCTCTCCTGATGTAAGGCAGGAGGATGTCTACACGGCGAGGAAAAGCAAGCCCATGAGGGTTAGAGCAAAAGGATCTTGTTTTCTCACTGCTCTTTCACTCTCCAACAGGAGAGTAGGCAGCCCGCACCCCACACTGCCCCCCCCCCCCATATCCCATGACGTGCATGTCACCTGCCAGCACTGGCCTTTCTCTCTTCTAAGGTTTGGCCTCAGAATCTTTCCCAACACAGATTTCCGGGTAGCCACTGACAACCCACTGAAAGTGGTATATGAGGTAAAATTTGTCACTGCTGATCTAGGGGAATGGATATTTGTGTTAGCTTTGGTGGATTCCCTATATGTATGTGTGTGCTTCTGTGTGTATGCAGACTATACACACACACTCTATATGTACACTTATAGAATACACATATACATATCATATACACATATACATACACAGACATATTAGTTGTACACACAATATTTGGACACTCAGTCTGCTGAGTAATGCGTACACTTAGAGATCCAGTTTTGGAAGACACAAGACCAGGCTATCATTATGATCAGCAGGTCACGTCTTCAGCTGTGACTCAGTGGGGTTTTTCAAGAGCTACTGAGGTAGGCTGAGTATTTTGCCCCTGCTATAAATGGCAGCTGTGCTTTGGTGAGAACTTTGGAAGGCCTTTTGGAGGTTTGTTTGCTTAGCTTTTCCTCCCCCTTTGCTGGGCCAGTATCACTCTGGCAGTTGTCAAGGGCCTGCCCCCGTCCATGTCTTCCACCTTTTGAAAGTTCAGACCCCACCCCAGACCAGAGGAGAAGCAGCTAAGATCTGCAGTGGTGAAAAATGCGCGAGAAGTGCAAGTCCGCAGGAGCTGAGCTCGGTCTCATCTGCCTCGGCATGTGCTTTGGGTACCTCTATGCGGTCCCAGCGATGATCACTTGGCCCTTCCTTCTGCAATTCTGGCTGTGTCTAGGCACGGTTTGGTTTTTGGTTAAATGAGGTACATTGAGCCTGCCAATATATCTCATTCCACGTGTTTCTTGCTTTCTGAACTCTTGCTCTGCAAATCCGGAAGCCGAGGTGATGTAGATAGGAAGGGATGTTTTGTAAGTTCTTTTCTTTCTCTGTTACAGCCATCTTTTCTCTAGTTCACGTACAGACTCGCTTTAGCTCAGTGCCGCCTGACAGCCACCACTTGAAGAAAAGGTATCTGAGAAGGCAGCACAAACTCACTTAAGAGCCCTGACATATTCCCACATCTCTGCCCTGTATCCCAACCCTGTGAAGCAGGGGAGGGAGGTGTGCTTTGGTTCCACATATCTTCACCTCTAATTAATTCTAAATAGGCTGCCTGGCAACGCTGTTGCCAAACACTTCCCATCCCAGCTCCAGACTATCCTGTTAATTGGAGAATGTTTTGTTTCAACTAATCAGTCCAGAATCCTTTCCAATCAAAACAGCATTCTAGTCTAGGTAAAACAGCCATCAACGAAGGGCCCGGTCGGGTTTGCAAATAAGGAGGCATAGGAGCTTTCTGCTTTCCTCTGGACACCCAGGCTGCAGGTGGAGCATCCCACCCCAGCACACACACACACACATACACTCTCTCCCTCCCTCCCTCCCTCTCTGTCTGTCTGTCTCTCGCTCTAAAAGCTCTTGGGAGCATGTCAGCCTTTCATCAGTGACTGGTTGGTTTCAGTGCCCTCCCCGTCCCCCACTGCACAATGGAAAGTGATGTGGACACCTCAGCATCGTTTACCTAGCCAAGGCTCTCTTGAATAAACAAGAAGCTAGATAGGAAGGAATGATGGGTAATACCTGCTTCCCAAGCAACTTCATTTTAACTAATAGCCATGCTAAACTAGAGAGAGAGAGAGAAGGAGAGTGATTATTATTCCACTGAACCAACATTTCCTGGGAGCCTGTCCTGGGCCAGGTGTTGTGCTACACAGTTTAAACCCTGAGATGAATAAAGAAAGATTTTTCCCACAAGGAGCTCAAAGTTGGGTGGAGGAGAAAGACGGGCCCAGTAAGAATTATGCAGAGTGCGGTAGACATGAGGCAGAGAAATCCCATGGTCCTGAGAGCACGGCAGTGGGATGGTTGGCTCTTGCTGAGGAGCAAGCAAAGAAGGCACTCTGGAGAAGGTGATGCTTGGTGTGAGTCTGAAAGAATTCCTAGAATAACTGGGTTTTCTTTCTGTTCTCGTGCCCTTCTTCCCTTCCCTCTTCATCATGGTGTGTGTGTGTGTTGGAGTAGAGTTGCCTCTAATTAAGAGACTAAAAAGAAACGGAAACCTTTATTAGAATAGTAACACACTGAAACCATATTCTGGGAGGGGTGTCAGCATCAGCAAGGGAAAGGTGTGTGTGGCTTGTAGCTGCCTCTTTTGCAGAGTGTGAAAGGCAACATGATTCTTTGCACAGCAGGATGGAGACTAGGTGATGCCCAGGTGTGCCACTCCCAGATGAAGCCATGCCCTGTGGGGTGTCAGGCAATGGGAATGACCCAGGGGACTGGGGGGAGGACAAAAGACAAGGAACCTCTGGAAGTTCTGTACCAAGTAGATCATGTATAGATTGAAAGTTTAGGAAACGCTGTCCACTGTCCCGTGAGAGGCATGCTCATCATCATCAGGGAGGGCCAATGCATTTCCTTCCCATTTTAAACCAACGTATTTTCAGGGATGGAGCTAAATGTTGAAAAACAGTTAGAAGAGGAGGTTTCTCCATTCTCTCGACAGCTCAGGCCAACCATGTGCACACTGGGTAACTACACTCTCAGCAGGCATTTGGACCCGATATTCTAGTGTTGGCCACAAGAAAAGCAGAGGTCAAGGGGACAGGAGGCAGGGAGACAAGTAACCAGTAAAGTAACCCCACCTAAGGATGATGATGGGTGGAATTACAGCAGTGGCTGCGGGGGTGAAGAGAAAGAGCTAGATTCAAGAGAAATCTAGAGGAGAGAGTGCACAAAGTGTATGTTTGAATGTGTGTCTTTGGAGAAGGAGAGATTTCTACCGTGGCCGCCTGTGTGGACAGTAGTACAATTAACTTGGATGTAAGAAGAACAGTTCCAAACGTCTGAATCGGTAACCAGCTTATTGGGCTCATTGCATCACCTTTTCTTGGCCTCTGACAACATAAATAGCTTGCTGGGCCAAGTGGTGTGAGGTCAGTGTGAGAACCTTCTAGTTTCTTGAACCAGTTAGCAAATTTCTCAATGCCTTTGCTTGGCATCCCCATAGCTCTCTATTCACACACTTCCTGGACCATGAAATTCTTCATTTCCTCAAAATTCTTTATTTCCTTCCCTAGTTGAGTGTCAAATAATTGACCGTTTCCTGGGATGACAGGAAGGGGCTACCTAGATCTAGCGGGTCTTGTATTTCCAGAATGTCAGCGTCTGGCTTCAGTTGATTTCCTTTCCTGGGGCTCTCCCACGTACGCAGACAGGGAAGTCTGGGAATCAGAACCCTTCCAGCCCGTGTGTCTCCCACTCAGAAGAAGAACAAGTCATACACCCTCCTCATTACTCCTCAGTGTGCTTCAGTGATCACCTCTCTCACATTCCAGAAGAGTCACTGGAACCTAAAAAGCAAGGCAGCATATGGAAGGACCCTAAGATTAAACATAAAGAATCTAAATTTGTCTCCACCCTGTAGCAATCTTTTTGAGCCTCGGTTTTCTTAGCTGTAGCCTTGTGAACTGCCTATTAATGGAAGCTAAAGAAAAAGCAAACCAAGGAAGTGCTGTTAGGGTGATAAATTGAATTGAAGAGTGCCGCCTTTTTATTTTATTTTTTATTTGAAAAGTGCCTTCGTAATTGCAAAGATTTCAAGTTGAATAGGGATCTTTGGGACTGCACTGTGTTGAATTTAATTATCTCTGCTTAATTTGCATTGGGACCTGAGTCCCTTTAGCAATTTTTGTTATCAAATATTAAAGGTGATGCGGTTAAAGGAAATAGTTTAATAAAAGGTAATATCATTGAGATGATAAAGCACAAATATGACTTTCCACATAATACAGTACACCCCCACTGTTGATGGTTTTGCTTTCTAGGGTTTCAGTTACCTGTGGGCAACCATGGTCTGAAAACATGAAATGGAAATTTCCAGAAATAAAATTCATAAGTTTTAGATTGTATGCTGTTCTGAGTGATGTGATGAAATCTCTCATGGTCCTGCTTCATCCCTTTGTCCAGCATATACACTGCACCGTGTACACTACCTGCCTGTTCGTCACAAAATAGATAACTTGATGATCTGATCAACCCTTGTGGTATCACACTGTTTGTATTCAAGTAATCCTTATTTTATTTAATAATGACCCTAAAGGGCAAAAGTCGTGATGCTGGAAATTCAAGTATGCCAAAGGGAAGCCGTAAGTGTTTCCTTAAAAGTGAAAAGTGCAATAAGACATTTCGAGAGAGAGAGAACACATTCACAGAACTTTTACTACAGTGTGTTGTTACCATTGTTTTATTTTATTGCTAGTTATTGTTGTTCGTCTCTTACTGTGCCTAATTTGTACATTAAACTTTATCATAGGTATGTGCATATAGGAAAAAACGTAGTATACTCGTATATAAGGTTTGGTACTATCTGTGGTTTCAGGCCTCCCCTGGGGCCTTGGAACATAACCCCTGTGGATAACAGGGGGACTACTCTAGTGTATCTTAGGGCTCAGTGTGACTTAGCCTTCCCTTTTTCATTTCTCCTGGTTTTTCTTCCCTTCTGAGAAATTCCACCTTCCATTGTAATACTTACTAGGAAAACGAGCCTAACTTTTCTTTAAACCCTTCCTTTGTTGTTCTCGTACCGCCCTTCCAAATTGGCCCTCCACTAGAGAAAGCAGGGCTTCCAAAGGCAACACTGAGAATCTGCATCACGTTTCAGAGGCTCCATTAGGCCAAGGAGACAAATGACTCAAGACATCTCTTATCTAAATCCTTCAAGTGCTGGTGGGTGAATAATCAGCTTTGATTCACTGAGGTACTACACAGAGATGATTTTTTATCAAAGTGGTGTCTGTGAGCACTCCTGCCAGTGGGCACGGCTGTCACTGTGAAAATGAGTAATGTCACATAAGTGCCATCACCACTAATCAGAGGGAGCGCCTTACACAGAATGCCAATAACAAAGCGGAGAAATGACAGAGGTCTCTTTGAAGACGAGCCTACCTTTAAAAAAGGGAACAAAATTCAATATGTCATAAGGAGGATCCCTTTAAGAGTAGGTTAAAAGAAAACAATTTTGCTATAGATTCTTTTTTTTTTCAAGAGTGAATGGGAAGCGATTGATTTATTGTATAGCAGTGTGGTGTAGTGGTCGATAGCTTGAGCGGTAGATTCTTTTGAAAACCTTTCTTTGAAGTTTCTACATGTGATAACGAGGACAAAATACCACTGTACAAAACACCCTCATGTACATTTTTAATGTTCAGAACAATCTTATGGGGAAGGCAGTAATATTCCGTTTCACAGATGAGGAGGGGACAAGGACCCTCGGAATTTCATAGCCGCACAGCCACTAAGTGGCACTGGCAGGACTTGAACTCTGACCGTCTGAACCCAAGCCCTTCACTTTCTTCTGCACCACGTCATAGGGGTCCCGTCATGGGGAGAGTTTCGGGGGAGGCAGTATTGCCAAGGACACGACTTTTGTGGGCCAAAAGTAGGTTTACAGTTGTGAGTATGCAAAACAGTTTGTTCTTGTCTTATTATTAATTATGGTATTACTTTCCACATGAACAAGTCGTTGTATTTTTTTCCATGTAAACCTACTTTTGCCCCATCCTATACAGTGACTGGATGGCTACTGCTGAGTTCACCAACCCCAAACTGACTTAAAGGTGCAGCAGATGCTTTCACTGCCCTGCCCTTGGCCCCCCAGCCTTCCCCGTCCCACAGGGTCAGCTGCCCGTTTCCTTGCCCGAAGACTTTCTCCTGCCGATGCCACCTGCACGGAGGGCCAGGGGTACCAGGGGATTAATGGTCCCCGTTCTCAGAACACCTTTTTAACCAGTGACTGTTGGGAGTTGATGCTTAAGTAGTCAGGTTCCCTCATCCCTCAGTGGAACTTCTCTGCCGTGGGCATTTTATAGTGTCATTCAGAGTTCCCCGTGGGGCTAGCCTCCAGTTACCCACAGGTGCAGCTGACTTGCTAATGCACCTCGCAGGGATTGCCTTGCCTTTCCTGTTTCACTTTCCCATGTCTCCCACCAGGGTGTTCTAGATCCCAAATAAATCTCTTGCACTTGCATCCCTGTCTCCAGGTTTGCTTATGCTGATGAGACCCTCCATTTGGCCACGTCTCAGCTTCTCCAGCCCTGCTCGCAACCAGTGCTCCATCCACTCAGCCACTCCCCCAGGCTCAGTCCTGTGACCTACACAGTGAGGGAGCACCACCAATGGGTTCTCCTGCCCCCGGGCCCTGCTGTGTGTCTCCCCCACACTCCACACTGTCAGCTCTGTGGGTCCTTCAAGGCTCTGCTCAAGTCCAGCTCCTCTGTGAGGCTTTCCTGTCGGCTTCCACATGGGTCCCTCCCATCTACTCACCAGGGCTTTTGCAACATTTCCCCACATTAAACAACGCACTTAAAAAAAAATCTGTACCTGAGGTTTATTGATTTTAAAATTTTAGAGAGGGGGGGCGGGTGGAAAGTGTGAGAGAGAGAGAAAAACATTGATGTGAGAGAAAAACATCAGTCAGTTGCCTCCTGTGCACTCTGACTGGGAATAAAACCCGTAACCTAGGCATGTGCCCTGACCGGGGATCAAACCCACAACATTTTGGTGCAAGGCAGGATGCTACAACCAAATGAGCCGCCCAGCCAGGGCTAAACAATGTACTTTTTTGTCACATACATATTTTTGTCCCCTAATTCTTCTTGCAGCCATGCCATTCCCCTCCTTCCCTTCCAAATAGATGTTAAGTTCCTATGTGTTAGGATCATGCTCACAGCCAGTGGTGTGCTGGCAAATGCTTAACAACCGACTGGGAAAAATGTATGCATACACGTATGTGCATGTGTTTATAATGAATTTTAAGTGACATGGAGAATGTGTAATCCACAATCTACAAGTGATAACAAAATACACAGCCCTCTTTATTTTAAAGTCCATGTAGTGAATTCATTCCCACAGAATGCTTTCATTGATTTTTGCTGAACTCTCCTGTCTGTAGCCCACCCACGGTCAATCATGACTTGACGAATTGAGTTGCATCCTAACCCTATTACTCTTCACCCATTGGATCTGGTGTTATTGACTCTGAAGTTCGACCGATACCTGACCTATGGTTAAACTATTTCTCACCCTCATATAAATGTTACTCAGTACACTGTAGCCTCTTTCAGCTTCTGCATTAGACGTGACACATTTAAAGTTTTATCTGCATTATTCACATTTTTGCCATTACTTTCTTGAGGTTAGGAAATCAACAAAATGATAAATCAAGCCAATTTCCCAGGTGTAAATAGTCTCACCACAGCTGATTTTCAAGCCACCCCAGCAATGTCAGTGAGTGCAGAGCCGGGAAGCGGGGCACCACAGCGCATCACTGTGTGGTGCTTTCCCATTCAGGTAGATAACTTCAAGGGCAGAGGCTGTTCAATGTAGTAAAAACATCAAGTGATACGCTTTAAGTATTTGGTGGCTTTGTTCACAATACATTAATATGTTTTTAATCATAAGGTTATATATTTAATATTTTTTTATTTTAAGTTTTTTAGTAGCCACATTTTTATTCTTCCCTAAACTTTAAAAAAAATTATCATTATTCTATTACAGTTGTCCCAATTTTTCCCCCTTTGCCCTCCCCTATCCAGCCCACCCCACCCTCTCCCTGCTCCCACAGTCAATTTCCACACTGTGTCCATGTCCATGGGTCATTCATACATGTCCCTTGACTAGTCCCTTCCTCTTCCTTCCCCCATTATCCTTTAATCTTTAATATAATAGTTTTGTTGAATGATCAACTCACAAAATTTGTAAATATTTAACAGGCTCTTGGGAGCTGGTATGAGGAGCTGTAGCACACCACTGCATCCATTCTGTAACTCAGAGTGTCTAGCCTGGCTCTGGGCCACAGTAAAAGCTCTCTGAACACTGGCTACGTGAGTGAGTGGCTTTAAAAAAGCAGAAGACCAAAGACATTGAGAACATAAGGCCGTCTGCTGACACTGTCTCAGGAAACGTTGTTGATGAACTAACTGCTCAGGGCACCAAGCCAGCGGGTGGGAGGGGGCGGCCCGTGGGCTGAGAGTGGGCAAAATGAGCGAGCGTCGGAAGTTGCAATCACCTCTTTGTTACTTCCTTATTCTAACCAAGGACCTTGGCTGATTAGCACTTGGATTTCCTGATCTTCTCCTCAACAGGGACAGTTCCAAAGATATTATATATCTGAGGTTAAGGGTGTATTTTCAGTGTCAGTTAATAAGCTGGCATTCTAGTTTGGACATTGGTGTTCCTGGGTGAGGCGGGCTGGTTTAGATACTGGCTGGTTACTGCCAATCAGCTCTGAGACCCTGGCCTGCTGGGCACCCCAACTGGTTGGATGATAGTCAATGTCCACATGTAAGGGTTACAAACAGGTCTTCGGAGTCCATTTGTTTGGGTTCAGAGGTCAATGACTACCATTGTGACCCCAGGGAAATTATTTAATCTCTCAGGGGTGTCCAACCATTTGGCATCTCTGAGCCACACTGGAAGAAGAAGAGTTGTCTTGGGCCACACATTAAATACATTACAACACGTAATCACAAAAAAATCTCATAATGTTTTAAGTAAATTGACACTTTTGTGTTGGGCCGCGTTCATAGCCATCCTGGGCTGCATGCAGCCTGCGGGCCATGGATTAGACACCCCTGCTAAGCCTTTGCTTCATCGCCTATAAAACCGGGACAGTAATTGTACCTTGTAGACTCGTAAGGATTCAATGTCAAACTTCATGTAAAGCTCTTAGCACAATGCCTGTTGTAGAGTATGTGCTCCAATAATGTGAGATGATGGCAATAATAGCAGCAGTACACCACAGCTTTGGGAAATGGTAGTTTAACTAGTACTAATGAGATTTCTTCAATGCAGGGCTTCTCAGTCTTTAACATTCAGAATGCGTAGTGTACTCCTAAGAAGTCATATTGTATGCTGCATTTCCCAGACCACTGGTATTCATGTTTGTGAAACACACTGAAAGAAGCCCATTTTTACTTTTCCCTGGAAATCCTTGAAATTCTCCTTCAGGAGAAAAGAGCAACTGCTGTTTCCCAGCTTTTCATGTTCCCTTCCCTTGAAGCAGCCATATTACTCATGCCCACACTGCAGTTGCTGGGGCCCTGGTCAGAGCTCTAGGGAGTCGAGTGGAGTTTTGAGTAGAGTTTTCCTTATGGGAAGAATTCATGTTTGCAAAGAATATTCCAACTCTAATTACACTGCACCTTATTGGTCATTCTTGTTTTCCAAAAGAGATCAGAAGAGGAATCCCTTAAGGCTTCCCCGTCTAGCAGTTTGGCTGCTGACATATTTGTGATAAATGGTTTCCAACTGTGTTTTGCCAAGAGCCTCTGGTGTTCCAGTAGGAGCCGCTCTTAGAGGAGGCAGGGCAGGGCGAGCTGGCAGGACTGGTTGATAGACAGAGGCAATGTGCAGGCATGGAAAGAACCAGTGGACCACCAATGCAGGTTCAAATCCCAGCCCCTCCACTGAGTAGATGTCTAGTCTGGGCAATTTACTGAATCTCTCTGAGCTTCCAGCTGCTTACCTGCCCCCAGTGGTTTTCGTTGTGAGTGGACTGCACAAGAAAGTGCAGGCAGAGTGCCCAGCACTTAGTAGCTCAAGAAGTCTTTACAGTCCTTACGGCAGGGAAGTGAAGAAAGAAGTGCAGAAGGAGGTAAGGGTTGGAGGAAATACACAATTTACTGAGAAAGAACTGTTATCAAAAAGTTTTTAAATTAATGAAAAGTTAAACTAATCTTTAAAAACCTCTTTAAAAATAAATGATTGCTTTATCTTTCTTGTCTTACTGTGTGGCTTTACTCCTCTGTCTCACTTTCCTTCTTGTGGATTAGGGATAAATAATACCATCAACTGCCTGTGGTTACCATGAGGATTAAATGAGATATGGTGCACATAAAGTGCTTAGGGCAGCGCCCAGTTTGCAGCGCGTGCTCCCTCAGTGTGTGTTGTCGATGATGATGATGATTATATAGCGTTGTTTTCATCAATCTTTGCCCACATCCTCCTGTTTCCCCTTTCTTCTCTCTCAATTCTACTCTCCTTTGCTTGTTTTAAACAACTTAAAGATCATCCCCATCAGAAGGTAACCACCTCCTCTTCTGCAAGTGTTCTTCACATTTTGTAAAGTAACAGCTCCTATTAGCTGGGCCTTCACTGGACAATTAATCATGGAGAGCCTTGTGATGACTTTTCTTTTGTTGTCTGAGTTGTTACCTCAATCTTTCATTGCTACTTAATGCTTTTATTGCATTCTCTCTCAACAGGCTCTAATGACTGCATGCCCCCTCTCTAATCATTGATGGCAAGGAACATAGCTACAGGCTTTGGCTTTTGCTTTTCATAGAGAGAAACTGCCCAGCTCATGAGCAAACTCACCTCTCAGCACTACTCAGTACTCTTCTTGAGCAAGAGAAGAGGACTAATATTTATGGTTTCAGACACTATGCTAGTAAATTAAATGCTGGGAATATGAAACTACACAATGTCTGCCCCTGCCTTTGGGAAGCTTAAGCTTAGATGAGGAATATGCACAATGAAAAGACAAAATATGTTATATCTCAGTGTTGGAAGTGTGGGGTGCTGGGAGCACACAGGAGGGAATTACCTGGGGTAGAGTGTCCAGGAAATAGGAGCTTAACAGGGGCCTAAAAAATTATGCAGATATGGCCCTGAGGCTGGAGGCTACTAAGGGAAGTTTTGCCTGGATATTAATTTTTTATACAGTTTGTGGAATGTTCTGAGATTGTTTTCTCTGATTTATTTTTTACCAGGTGACCAAGCAGGCACATAGCCAGGGTTTTTCCATATAGGAGACCAGCAAAAGTGAGTTCTGTGCCTGGTGGAATCCACCCTCCAAGTGATCCTTGCATCAGCCAACCCGTAGAACTTGGGAACCAGAAATGGGTCCTGGGGGGCTAACTCCCATAGCAATTGTGTGCGTCTGTTCCCAACTGTGCATTCAGTGACGTCATGTTGGTAAACTGCTATTGGTCATGGTGGAGAGTATACACCATGGAAATTGGCAAGTGTGAAATATCAGGGCTTTTGTTTCCAGGGCTTTTGTTTCCAGGACTGGTTGTTAAAATATTTACCAGCATACCTCTGTGTGTACCTCCATTTGGGAGCTTCCGATGCTGCCCCTTGCAAGGTATAACCACTTTACAGGTCTCTGTCTTATTCTACTGTGCTGCATGTAATTTTATTTCCACTGCGTTGCACACGACTTGTACACCCTTTTAAATCTTCTGAGCGCCCTTCACACTCTTGCTGTTGCTTCAGGGACCACACATAGGCATTGATTGACCAGCTTCATGCAGATGCAGCCTGACAGGGCCTTGGGTCCTGCCTGTGCCTGTGCTTCACCTTGAGCAGTCGCTGATGTGACGGTGGAAAGCCCGCTCACATGCATGCCTAACCCAGATGTACTGGGGGTTTGTGCCTGTGGGGCCACCTTGACTAATGGGGGATGACAGTCCCTGACAATGCTTCCCCTTTTGGTTTCCCAGGAAGACAGTTCTGAGATGCATTCCCTAAATCTCCCTAATAACTGAACACTCTACCTGTATTTTCTCACACAATCTGACTTTAGCAGGGAAGGAGACAAAAGCTCAGGGAGATTCACTTACCTGTCCAAGATCATACATCTGCTTGGTGGGAGAAATGGGATTTGAACCCACATCAAGGGAACTCTGAATCTTTCCAAGCCTGAATATTGCTTCTGCCTGTCAACCCAGCCCTGCCAGATTACCCTCCCTTCCGCCTCCCTCATGAGGGTGGCTCCTACTGGAACACCTTAGGCTCTTAAAAGAACACAGTTGGAAACCACTTATCATAACAGTCAGTATCTGCCTTTGATGACACATCCTCTCTTCACTTCCTAAATTCTCTCTACCTCCCTCACTTACCCGCCCTTGGGTTACTTCTCACACACATTCTTGCACAGGAACCTGTGTCCCAGGCTCTGCATGGAGAAGATCCCAGCCTAAGATATTTTCTGAGTCTGAATATCTGCCTGTCAATAACAGGACTGTTCTGTTGTGATACCCACAGTGATAAGTAGGAAGTGGCCCAGTGATGGAGAACCAGTCCCAGTGCTGCCTCCGTTTGAAGCCTTGCCTGGTTCTCCAGACCAGACCTCCTCCATCTTTGTTTCCAGGGAACTACTTTGTACTGGAATACATGTACTTATATATCAGATCACTCCCCTCCAGACTCTGGACACTAAGACAGTGGGTTGCTGTTTTTCTCACCTTACAAAAATCCCCTAGCACAGAGTAGGTATCAATAATCATTTTAAAAAGTGAATAAAGAAAGTACTTTAAAGAACTGTTTAGCCCATCTGGGAAGAGCCATTCATTAAACACCCATTGTGAAGGGAAGATAGTGAAGTGACTTCCTGTCTGCCGAGGCCATCCCAAAGTCACAGGCTGATGGCGAGAGGAAACGTGGGGAGTTAAACCTGTAATAGACGTAAGCCAGAACCTCCTAGATCCAACAAAACACTTGGAACGTCAATGAGAGAAGCAGTAGCCACTGCTATTGATGATTTTTAATGACTGTTTTTTAAAAGGCATGTTTGTAACACTGCAGATCTGTGATAAGCTTAGAAACACTTTAGGAGAGGCACAAACAGGTGATGAAAGTTATAGAGGGTGAGTCATATTTGCAAAGCATCAAGGCAAGATCCTGTAACACAACAAACCTAAATTGCATCTAATGATATAAACAGAAAATAATGATGCGAGAAAGCCTGCCAACCCAGAAAACAGAACAAAGAAAGTCAACCTTTGGATCACAGGACAACAGAGGACACTGAAAAATGGCAGCCAAGTGGAAACCAGAAGCAGGAAAACAATAAAAACATCGATCTGAGCAGGAAAATGATCTTAGCAGGGGTTACAGGGACTGCTCAGTAGTTGCTCTCAGCAGCTTCCTCTAGGGAAAATGTGAAGAAAGCTCCTTGTCAAATTTTTAAATGCAAGAAGTAAGGTTAGAATCTTGGCAAAAAGCAAAGGACAGTGAGAGTAACAGCAGGTGTGTCTTCTCAGTTCTTGCTTTTCCTTTTTTGATTCTGCTTCAGATTCTTTTCTTCCTTAAAGACAATGAAGCCGTGCCAACCTGTAATGCTACCTGTCCTTTTTTTAAGCATTTATTTCAAGATCTAGAGCACCTAAACATTCACTTGTCTTTATCAGTTGCCAGGAGGCAGCATACAAGTGAAAGCCCAGGACCTTGACAGCTGAAAGGATGGCTTATAAGGGTCTTTCGTAACCACACAACCATCCCAGCAGAGTCAAATTCCCGTATTGGCCATCAGAACTTGTTGTGCACCTCTCCTGTTATTGAGCTTGCCACACTGTATTTCAGTCACCCGTTTCATGTCCATCTTGGTGCTTTGCTTTTCTGTCTCTCTAGGGCCGCACTCTGGACTTGGTAAATAGTAGGTACTCAGTAAATGCAAGTTGGTTTACAAATGAATTGAAAACTAGTTCATGTCACTATGTGAACATTGAAAAAAAATTTTTCTTCAATTAAAAGAAATGGGTCAAGGAAAGAATCCATATGCAGCCCCTGAAATATTGAGAGCATAATTCTTTATCTGAAATGCTTACATTAGTTAGGAAGAAAAGAAAAGGATTATTCTAAGTCTTTCTGGGGAATTCAGGACATACTACGGACTGAATGTTTGCCCCCCCCACACGTGGGAGCCCCGTCCCCAGCGGTCCGAAGCACGCGCTTCCTCCATTTTGCTGTGACCCCATGTTCCTCCTTAATGAGCATCATAACACACCCGTCACACACTCACACGTGCTCATTAGCGGATCTGCACTCACAGTTATCACTGTGGTGGGGAGAGATGTATAGAAATAAAGCCAGGAGTGGAATACATGAACACAGCAACAGTAGTTTTGTTTAGGGTGGCACGGCTATGGATGCTATTTTTTCTATTTGCTAAATATATATTGTGCTTATGCTGTTTATATAATGTATTTTAATTGCAAGAAAAAATTATGTTGGGAAAAAGGCAAAACAAACACATAAGCAAACACACACAGAACAAGAAACCTGGCTTGGAGCTCTGGTTCTAGAATACTACCTGGTACACATGGCCTCAGTCCCTCTTTTTAAATACCTGCACAGTGGGTGCAGCACCACCTGCCCTACCTATCTCTGTGGGCTTACTCTGAGGCTTGATGCCCACGAGGCAAGTAAAACGCTGTGCAGTTCGAAGGTGTGCGGTGGGGCACAGCCTCTGTGGGCTGTCACCTCTGCCCTTCCCAGCACAGCCTTGCGTGCCGTGGCTTGGATGGTGAAGGTGATCATTTGGAGCATGTCCAAGTGCCAAGCAATGAAAAGGCAGTAAAATATGAACCCAACTATTTCATAATTTATAGACATGGGGGCAAGACAGAGAGGGAGGTGGCAAAACCTGCAGACTGGCTCCAGATTCAAGGGAATTTGTGCCGCCGCTTAGAGGCCTGTGTCTTGGAGGAGGCATCAGCGCTCCTTGCCCAGCTCACCTCACCTGAGACACAGGTGCAACTACAGCAACCCCAGGGGGTTGAGGGGAGCATCACACGGCTGTCAGCTTATTTGCCACAGCCCCATCCTCACCTTATTGGTGCTTGTGGAGCAAACTCGCAGAATGATAGTGTGCGTGCATGTGCAAGGGAAGCTAGGGATGCGCCACATGCTTGGGAGGATAAACGGAAGGGAGGAAGAACTAGAGCCATACTAAGCACCTGCTCTGAGGCATTTCTGGACAATGTTCCTGTTACAGCCCACACCTGCTTTGCCTTAGACTTTAAAACTGGCAGGACCAGTGAGGGTTATGGCCCCATTTTATAGACACCGTCACCTGTCTGTGATCACAGAAGTCAGGGACTGATGAGCCAGTCTTCTTCCCCTGGACCGGGAATGCCTGCAGTCAGGGAGAGGGGCAGGCAGAGTGAAGGGCCTAGGACAGAGTCACCCCCTCCCGGAGAAGCCTCCGTTACAAGCCTGGCTTCAGGAGGGAGCCACCCTGAGAGTCCACTCTGACTACCACTTGGCTGTGTGACCTTGTGCAGGCCTTTTAACTGTCTCTCTGAGCCTCAGTCTCCCCATCTGTTAAATGGGGACATAGTTCCTTACAGGATTGCTGTAAGTCTAGTGAACCAGTGCATGCAGAGTGCCCAGGACAGCGCCTGGCTTGGTGTAAACACCCAAGGTTAGCCACTGTTTTTGCTTTGTCACTTGTTCGGGCAGCTGCTCACTGAGAGTTTGCTAAATGACTAGCCAGAGAGCATGGCACTTCCCTGGCAGCACCTCCCCAAACAAGCTAACAAACAGTTTGGTTATCAGATGCCTTCGTGGTTAGTAAGCAGTGAGATGGTTGGAGGATGGGGGATCCAAACACCAGCATGTGTTTATCATGTGCTGCTCAGAGCTTCTGTTCCATGAAGCAGCTCCCACAAATGTCTTTGGAAATAAATAAAAGCATAAGGCAGGAGCACCACTGAGCCTGTTTGCATGTTGGCAATGGCAAGTTGGAGATGACACCAGCCCTCGGAGGTTTAACTGCAGGAGGATAGAAAGACAGGGCCCCCCCATCCCACTGCTTCCAAGATGACCAAAGGCTGACTCTACTGTGTGCCAGGGCGTGCCCGGACCGCTTTCCCCACGGCCTCATGACATTTTCACAGCAATCCCGCAGAGCAGGCTCTGCTATTACCCCCATTAAGGAGAAAGTGAGTAAGTGTTCTGAGGACACACAGCTGTACCTGGAGGAAGCAGGACTTGAACTATCCTACAGTCTACCCCTTTGATCTTTACGCTAAAGTTTATCTCTTTGGCCCTTTACAACATATTTCCCCTTTGCATCTTATCTGGCTCACCATTTGTTATGGATTGAATTGTGTTCTCCCCATCCCTCCATCCCCCCCCAACCCCAGCAAATTCACATATTAAAGTCCTAACCCCAGAACCTTAGAATGTGACCTTATTTGGAAACAGGGTTGTTGCAGATGTGATGAGTTAAGATGAGGTGACACTGGATTAGAAGGCCCCTAATCACATATGACTGTGTCCTTACAAGAAGGGGCCAAACACAGGAAGGCAGAGGTTGAGCAGATGCTTCCACAAGCCAAGGACACCAAAGGTTGCCGGCAAACCCCAGAAGCTGGGGAGAGGCACGGGACAGATCTCCTCTCTTAGCCCTCGGCAGGCCCCATCCCTCCCAACACCATGATTTTGTACTTCTGGCCTCCAGAGCTGGGAGATAATACATTTCTGTTGTTGTTCGGAACCATCCAGTTTGGGGCACGCTGTGATGGCAGCCCTGGGAAACTTACGGACAACTTCTCTGGTACATAGGGCGCCTTATTCCTACTTCCTAGGTGAGGAAAAGGAGGCTCATGGGAATGAAGGGTTAGCATCCAAACAGCCAAGAAGTAGGAAGGTTAAGAATCCAATGCGTGGTCCTCCTGCTCAAATGCCTGTCACACCTGATTGGAGCTGCTTCTTCAAATCGTAATATGCCTCGTATTGGTAGAGTGGTTTACAGTTTACAAGAGGTCAGCACCTGCGCACTAAGTTGATTGTACAATAACCATAAGATGCTTTGCAATGATGGGGGACATGAGTAGCACCATGTTCAGGGGAGGAAAATGAGACTGTAGGAGGACAATGGGTGGAAATGGAGGCATCACCCACAGCACGTCTACCTGCCAGGCTATGTCTTGTGCTCCTGCATTCTCTGATTTACATGTATGTGCTAGGATTCAAGTGGCCTTGGTCTGTAGCACAGTTCCCCTCTTATCTGGTCTGGGGAATAGGTCAGCATCTGTGATGAACACATCAGTACAGATACCTTGGAAAATACTGGAAAACGATTTTCCTGGTGCCACCTTGCAAGCGAGACATATAGAGTGATTCCTCCACTGACTTGGAGGGCGAACAGAAGCAAAGAGACATTTTCAGCTTTGGAAGTAGCAGAATCTCGCCTGGGTCTTTTAAAAACACATCTAAGAGCAGCCTGCAGTGACTCTGGCTCATAAGGAAATCCAGTTTTGTGATGTATTTTCAGCCAAATGATAGGAGTGAAGGCAAGAGTTATCATTTTCTTCGTGACAGAAATGTATTCAGAGCTGAGCTTCCAGGCTTGTTGAAGGAGTGCTGAGCTGCGAATAAACCTAATCCTGCAACGCGCCGTGCTTTCTGGTGGAGATGAAATTGTCTAGTTAGGGCCTGGACGGCAACTGCTGCACCAAGCTAATGCAACTCCTGCCCTGGGGCCCCAGAAAGCTTTTACAGGGTACACCCTGGTTCTCCCTGCTTGCTGTCTTGCTTGGGGTGGGGGTGGGGGGATATATTTGCAAAGTCCTGAAAGAGGAATAGCTGGTGAACACTTATTGTGTCAAGCTAGTGATCACTTACTATCTGACCAGCATTAGGTCAAGCATCTTTCATACTTCATACATTTAATTCTTGTAGGTCATTTAATTCTTCCATTTAGGAACTGATGGAAGGCACCGTTATTTTTCTGTTTGCACAGGCAACTGTCCATAAACATGTCAAAAAGAGAGGCAAGCTCAGGGGACCTGGAATCAGGAGTCTGTGCCCTGGGGTCGGGGTCATAGCAAGAGTGGGGGATGTCGGGGACGTTTCTGCAGAGGAGCCAACACAGTCCCTGAGTTCTGGAGAACAAGGATGAGGGAAGGCATAATGGGAGGAGATAGCAGGTATGAATAAAGGCAAGGTGGCAACGGCAACTCAGGTTTCTAAAGAACCACAGTGTTCCAGTGAGGCTGGAGTGATGGGCGTAGTTGAGCAAAGGGTGGGAGCTTGAACCCGACCTGTTTCCTCTCCCCTTTTCTCCAGGCCTGCCTTCCCACCTCCTTATCACTTGTGCTGGGCTGGATGCACCTCCATCTCCCCCGCCATCTTGTTCTCTAGGCTTTTTCCCAAGCCATGACGTATACCGAGGTAACGCCCACTCCAACCCCCAGCCTTCAGGTTGCACTTCCTGCATGTGTGATGGTCTGGCTGCCCAGTTCTGCCACCTGGCTGCTGCTTGAGCTCAGAACCGGGCCATCTCAAGGTGTGTCGTCAAAGTCCAGTTTCTGCCAATATTTGTTGAATGGATGATGTATTAATTTTCCAGTTGCTGCTGTAACAAATCACCACAAACTGAGTACCTAATACAACACAAGTTTATTCTCTTACAGTTCTGCAGTTCAGAAGCTTCACACGGGTCTCAGGGTTAAAATCAAAGTATCAGCAGGGCCAGTTCCTGCTGGAGGCTCCAGGGGAGGGTCTGTCTCCTTGCCTTTCCAGCTGCTGGGGGTGCCTGTACCCCTTGGCCTGTGGCCCTGCATCACAGCACCTTTCTCCCTGTGTCCTTTGTCACATCATCTTCTCTGACTTTGACTCTCCTGTCTCCCTCTTCTAAGGACCCTTGTGATGCCATCAGGCCCACCCCAGTAGTCCATGGTAACCTCATTTTATAGTCCTAATCCAATCATATTTGCAAGGTCCCTTTTGCCAAGTCAGGTAACATATTCCAAGATTTCAAGGATTAGGATATGGGCATCTGGAGGGGCCATTAATCAGCCTACCACAGACAAAGAAGCTGAACCAGAGCTGTGCCTCAGTTTATTTGATACATTGGGGAGATCAGAGCAGGGTTGAAGGCAGATGTATGGGAGGGCTTGGGGGCCAGGTGGTGCTAATGTGTTTAACCTGCAGAAGAGACACATGACCTAGGCATGCTGGGAGAACGTGTGTGGAGACTGGGAATGTGTACAGTTGGTGGGGTACAGGGTGACTGTGTTTACTGAAAGCTCTAGGGTTCTACTTGAGAGGAAGGGGCACGTGCAGCAAAGAAAAAAAGGGTGGCCAGGGACATAAAGCAAACATAGCAGTCACTTCTGGAACCTCAGCTTCCTCACCTGAAAACTGGGAGAATGGAGCAGGGTGATTGAATGGTTTTACAAGGCCATGAAGCTAGGATATTAGTAAGGACCGAGGCCAGGGACCTGGACTTCTCAAGTAACGTCTCCCATCTCCCAAGTCCCCTTATCCCAGTGACAATCAGCACCCCTCTCTCTTCCTCTCTCTCTGTATACAACAGCTGTACTGAGATGTAATTGTGTACCATACAATTCACTCATATAAAGTGTACAATGCAGTGATTTTTACTGTAATCACAGAGTTGGGCAACAGTCACCACTGTTAATCTTAGGACATTTTTATGCCTCCAGAAAGAGCCATCTACCCATTAGCAGTCCCTTTTAATTTCTCCCCTCCCTCCTTCCCCCACCCCCTCCTAGCCCTAGGCAATCACTAATCTACTTTCTAAACTGCCCTGCTCTGGACTCTGCATCTGCTGGCTATCTCCCAGGCCTTTGTTTTCCTCAGTGCCGAATGAGAGACTTGTGCTGGTTGTCAATCTTCCCTACCCACGCATTCCCTGCCTGACCCTCTGCATTCAGACCTCTGCCCTCAACATTCTACTGAAACGTCAACAATTACCCTCAGGTCAAATCCAAAGGCTCTTCCTCTATTGCTTGCTGACTAGTCAGCATCAGAGGACACTGAGACCTGTCAGATGGTCACAATGGTCCCCTCACCACTGTCCTGTTTGTGAGTGCCTCATCTTTTCCCTGTTGTGTGAGGGTTGGGGATGCTAGGGTTCTGATGTAACCCGCTTCCCTCTGCAGTAGAGAAGCTAATACCCATGGCATGGACTTGACAGCCAGACTGTCTTGGCCTGAATGCTAGCTTTGTCATGCTGGGTGGCCTGGAGCAATTTGCTTCACCTCACTGTAAATCCATTTCCTTATTTGTGTCACAGCAGTACCCACCGTGTGGGATTATCAGGGGATAGATGAGTCAACTAAGGGAAAATGCTTGGAAAAGTACTTGGCACTCATCGTACTAAGTGTTTGCTAATGTAATTATTTTGCTTATTCTTTTATTCAATGAGTTTATTCATTGTCATTTTTTTCCAACAACTTCTATGCACTAGGTTTCCCTGGGGTTAAAATTTCCATTAATCTCCATTATCAGCAGGGACTCTGAGCAAGTAAAACTTCCCCAACGCCTCATTTTTGTGACCTGTAAGATGGGGATGATAGTGGCTGGGTCTTAAGGGGCTGGTGGTTGGAGTGTGTAAGTGAGTCAATACGTGCAAAACACAGAGCAGTGACTCTAGAAATGTCAGCAGTGGTAGTAATGGTCCAGCCCTCTTCTCCCATCTAGGTGCGGCTGCGGGTTTGAATTGCCTGTGGGTATCTCCACCTGCAGCTCCACCGTCACCTTAAACCAAACTCACACCTCAGCTCATCAGCTTTTTTCACGGCAGCTTCTATCACTGCTCACTAAAATGCTATCAAATGCTATCAATGCAAAATGCTCCATTCCTGCTCTCCCAGCTTGTAAGACCATTGGTCATCTCTGACTCTTGCTTCTCCTGTGTCCTTTATTTCCAATTTCCAACCTGTCCCATGACTTGGATCACTCATTCTCTCCCATTCTACTGCACCTGCTTTGGTCAGGGGCCGTGCATAAGAATTTTCAACGGGCTCCTGGCCAGACTGGCTTCCCCCCATCTATTCTCCAAACCATATGCACGTGATGCGACACACATTGCTGCTTTTCTTTTAAAATACTGTCCCCACCCCCAACTGTGTCTCAGAAGAATCCTCTAAGTCTTTATGGTCCAAGCCAGCCAGTTGCCTTCTGCCGTAATTAGGTTTCTCTTTGAGTCTTTGCCTCTTAGTTTGGATTTGGACATTTGTTTTAGATGCTTGGCTTCCTTCTTTCTTCACTTCCCAGTCTGGTGTTGGAGTTGAAGCTTGAAGCTTTGTGAAACTGACAACCACTGCCCTCCCCACTCAGCCATGTCTCTTGGATCATTCTACCCTCCCTGGTGCTACTTCACCATTAGTCTTCCTTTTATCAAGTCACCCTCTTGCTCTGGGACAGTGAGGGTCCCTTTCAAGCTCGGGATCACATTATTTTTCCTTCATTTATTCTTTTAGACAGGCCTGCCTCTCTATAAGTTTTATGATGGCATAGAATGAAAGACACACATAATTAAACCACAATTATTAACAGGATGGCAAAGATGTGGTGGACACATAATGAGGAATTACGGGCACTTAAGTCAAATAATGGACTGCATTTGGGCAGCCAGAGCAAAGAGAGATAGATACATATATGAGGAAGGGCATAATTAACATAATTTACAAAAAGGTAATCATGCCAGATTGCTGGCGAGGCAGATTTTTCCTGACTTCAAACAGAAGGATGACATCATCTTATGGACCAGCTTCAACAGAGTATCTGTAATGATAGGGATGTTCTTCTTCCTCTGCACAGCCCAGTGTGCTGGCCACTAGCCACCTGTGGCTACTGAACACTTGGAAAGTGGCTAGTATAGCTAAGGACCTGAGTTTTTAATTTGACTTAATCTTAACTTAAATTTAAATAGCCACATGTGGCTGGCTAGCGGTACCATCTCAGAGAGCACAATCACTGACCTTTACATAAGCAATGTTGTAAAGTACTACAGATGATGCTTGTAATAGAAAATTTTTAAATTGCCAAGATCTCCATGTCACCCTGTATCAGTTTTCCTGGGCCACCATAAAAAGTACCACAGCCTGGGTGGCTTAAACAACAGAAACTTATTTTCTCACAGTTCTAGTGGCTAAAAGTCCAGGTCAAGGCTCCGGCAACGTTGGCTGCATTCTGGGGTTTCTCTCCTGAGCTCACAGACGGCCATCTTTTCATGGCATCCTCACACGGCCTCTCCTCTGCACACACATCCCTGGTGTCTCTCGGTGTGTCCTAATCTCCTCTTGTTGTAAGTGCACCAGTCAGCCTACCCAAAGGCCTCCTTTGAACTTAATTGCCTCTTTAAAGCCCTGTCTCCAAATGCAATCCTATTCTGAGGTGCTAGAGGTCACGGCTTCAACATATGGATTTGAGGAGGACACACTTCGGCTCATAACAGAGCTCTGTGTGTGCTCTTCAGTGGCAGGTGGGAAAACACATTTTAATCAGAGGCCACAGCTATGTAGCCCAGGTGTGTATCTATCTAGTGTCATGCAAGAGGCCAGGATGGGCTTCTGGGAATTGGGAGGGTCAAATGGTGCGTGTCCCACAGGTCACACTCTCTAACAGCAAGCCCCTCACTCGGAAAGCTGACTACAGCTCCTCTGCCTGGCAGTGACGGCCTCCAAGATATGACTCCACTGACCCAACCAGTGACTTCCTCTCGGTCAGCAGCATCTGCTTGGTTTAACTGAGACCTCCCAACCCCCCATCCCACTTCACACTCACTCCTACCTTATGATCTCTGTCCCTCCTGCTTGTGATACCTTGTTTTTTAACCTCCACATCATCCAAAGAATTTATATCCTTCCAATTTCAACCAGGCCCCACTTTATTCTTGATACTGTCTCTGAACATTCATTCTTCCTTAACAGCATCCTCTCTCATTTCCGAATCCAGTTGCACTTGAAATCAACACCCTTTGATTGACCCCTAGGTTATTCTTTAATTGTTTCATAGTTGTCTCAAAAACTAAATCATGAACTTAAGGGTCAGGGAACACGTGTTCTATCCCTTCTGTAAACTTGACATCCTATTAGCACATAGTAGGTGCTCAATAATAGTACTGCTGCTTTGTTAACAATTGTATTTTTTATACCTTTCCCACCTCTGAACCCCTTGGAGAGATTAACTTTTTCCCAATTTAAGGTTCAGCTGCACATTTAATATCCGGAGGCAAACATGAGGCTGCAGCGTACCCACTCTGCTTTGTGTATTAAATTTACGGTAAAGTCAAAGACAGATGGCCAAAAAGAAACCCTAATCATCTCTGGTATTATTAAATCTAGTTTGAGGGCTCAGAGAGCCCAAGAAAATTTTCTTTTAATCCCTATGGGATTTATATTCCATAGATGAAATTACAGAGCCAGCCTGAAAAGCAATTTTGTGAAATCATTTATCAAAGGGGAGGGGAAATCATTAGAGTCCCCCTTCTGAGGTTCACAGGGAATAAGCACGCTCTGCTCTCTTCAAGCCCAGAAGAGCTGCGTGGGCTTGATAAGTCGCTGGGTTTGGCCCAACTGGCGCTCTACACAGATGCCTGTAAATACTGCAGGAAAGAGCCCTCAGAAAGGTGGTGGGTGTTACTGATGAGTGCCCGTGGATGTTTTTGTTGGCAAACAGGCAGCAGCCGTTGGTCTCTCCTCTGTGGATGACTAGCCTGCCAGGGAGACTTAACATTTCTTTGTTCTCCCGGTAACTGTCTTAACGAATATGGCTTCTTTGAAGGCAGTAGTTCTCAACTAGGGGCAATTTTGACAATACCTGGAGATGATGTTATTGTCCCAGCTGCTGGCACCTAGTGGATCAAGGCCAGAGATGCTGCTAAAGATGCTGCAATGCACCAGCAGACCCTGCCCCCTCCCCCCAACACAAGATTATTTAGTGAAAATGTCAATTGTGCCCAGGTTGTCTTATAGAAATATCTTATTTTAGGATAGCTTATTCATTCATTCACTCAAAATGTTTATTGTTAAATATGGAAAATATCCAAGTAGCCATATTTCTGTGTGTTGGTGGATTCAATTAATTCACTCATGTAATACAAGTTTATTGATTATCTTCTCCATTCCAAGCACTGGGGTCTTGACCAGCATAGTCTGGACCTTTCCTCATCTAGGGTTTACATTCTAATGGAAGGGAAACAAGAGTCTAGATAAGTTGACAACTAAATGAACAAAGTAACTTCAGCCAGTAATAAATACAATGGAGAACATCAAGCAAGGTGAAGGGAGAGAGGGTGACCCAGGCAGGAGTGGCTGTGTGGGATGCTACTTTCAGGAAGGTTTCTCTATATAGGTCTCATTGAAGCTGAAACACAATGATGAGAATGAAAATCTGGAAATCTAGAGGAGGAATGTTCAAAACAGAGGAAGCAACAGGTTCAACAGCCCAAGACAGGAAAGGCTTGGGAGAAACACCAGGAACATCCAACACTGAAGCTAGGATAGAGGAGGCAAGGTGGACTGTGTGAGGTTGGTCAAAGACCAAAAGTTTAGGTTGAGCAGGGCCACACAGGCCTGGAAGAAGAATTTAGATTGTGTTCCAGGTGCCACAGGAAGCCGTGGGAGGGTTTTAAACAGGATGGGCACGATCTAGGTTAGGCAGTGATAAGTTTACTTGGGCAGCTGGGTACAGAATGCTCCATGGAGGGGCAAGATGGAAGTGTGGGGCCAGTAAGGAGTTCCTTACAGGAGAGATTCCAGCTTAGGCTACAGTGTCATGAGTGCAACGGAAAGGAAGTGTGTGAATTTGGGAGGCATTTGGAAGAAAGTCCTGGACTTGCATATGGTCCATTACTTAGTCAGCTGCCAGCCTTAACTTTCCCATCTCTCCTCAGTGTGGGTCCTGAGATTCTTGGTCAACTCAGTCCTTGAGCTAAACCGGACTTAGCCCCAGCATGCATGGAGCTCCACTTTCCCCTAGCTGCCTTATATGGATCAGCCGTGCCTAGTCAGACTCAGCTCAGCTTGGTCTGGTGTCCCCTCCCCAGTGCTGAGTTGGACTGAGATCTCCTTTGAAAATCATTAGACTTCTGCAGTTGGAGCTGAATAATTTTTGCCTTTTCCCTGGTGAATAATACTCTTGGGACCATGATGTATTAATAGTATCTCCTAACCCTGACATTTTAGTGGCTTCCTGTGGGACTGAGAGTAAAATCTAGATTTCTATCTGGCCCCTGATTCCCTCCTTCAGTTAGAACAGTACAGGGAAACTGGTCCCTCGCATCCATCACGATCTTTCTTTCCTTGTCCCTTTGCTTTTGAGGGTCTCTCTGCCTTGCATGCTCTCCTTCCAGTTTTTTGCCTCTTTCATGTCCTATGACACCCAACCTTTCTTCTCTGAAGTCACTCTATAGCATGCATTCTCAATGGGAGGATCCTACCCCCAAAGGGGTAAAAACTGGTTCTTGGAGGATGAAAAAGTCTTACTCTTTTAAAGTATAAAGCAAGATATACATATAGAATATGATTGATAGATATAGATAGATAATAGTAGGTAGATAGACAAATATAGATAGATATTATATCTATGATATTAAAATTTCATAAAGGGTGAAATTAGGAAAAAATGTCTAAAGAGTCTCCTTATGGAGTAAAATGAAAAAGAAGCTGAAAAACACTGCTCTATGGAAACCTCTTCCCCCTCCACTTACTTGCCCACATATACCCTAATTTAACTTCTTCCAAGAACTTATTACCATTGGTGAATACCCTGACTGTCATTGTTCACTTCAGTATTTTCTGCCCCTTTTCACCCGTCTGACTTTAAGCTCCACGAAACCTAGGGGTCGCGGCCATCTGATCACCACTATATTCCCAGCATCTGCTTAGTGCTGTGCACATAGTAGTTGTTCAATACGTATTTGGTAGTTCAGTTACCATTGTGACTAAGGACTGACTTCAAGTACTAGAACAAGGAACCACTGGACCAATGGAATCCCTTTGGGGTCTCAACCTCTGCTTAAATACTAGTGGTTTTGTTGAGTCTCTTGTGGGCACTGAGTGTAAGTATAAGCCCTCTTCTCCTCTGCCCCATAGTCAAGTTAATCTCTGATCCCTGGTCTTGACTGTTCTCAGTTTTCTCTCCTTCTTGACCACTGAGAATCTGGTAGTGGTGTAACCCAGCTGTGTGCTATTGCACTGAGGTACCATAGTGAACACCATATGGATGTCTGACTCATTAAATTAAAAATATTTTCAAGAAAAGTACAATGATAGGTTAACAATCTTGGAAATTACACAGCAGAAGGAATGAGTGATTATCCCATTTGATTTAGCAATATATTGAATCACAGTGAGTGCCTGCAATAGAAAAAAGACAGGAAGGAAGCAAGCCAAAATATTAACAATGTTATTCCCTTCTGAAATGTGGACTTGTGGTTCATTTTCTCTGTATGCTTTTGGTTCATTTAGGAGTCTCCTACAATAAGCATTGATGTCTTTTTTCATAAGAAATGAGGGTTTTGGTGGTTGGGTTTTTTAAGACCATTCATAATACTGCAGGATCAGAAAGGCATCCTGGTCCATAGATCCAGGACCAGTCCTATTTGATTATGCAATGATCCCCCACAAAGCTTTTTAGGGTGATTTCTATGTTTAGGGAAGCCATAGGATTTTGTCAACCATGTCCATTAGACAAATAGCACCAGTCTTCTTGCCAGGAGAATGCCCACTCTATGTACCACAAAACTTTATGTTTGTTAGCTTTTTCTAAGGTGTCCACGACTCCCAAAAGTACAAAAAAGTATTTGTACTATAAGGCAATCACCCATGCAAAACGCAAAATCAGACAAACAAACAAAAAAACACATTCGCATATATTTAAAAATATTCCTCGGTTGCTTCATGGCTACCTGAAGCTAAGGTGATGAATCCAGACTTAGGAAGATTTCTTAGTGAAGTGCCTCTGGAAACTTAGGCCACATCTGTTCATTTTCTCCACACAGGTAACTACTATGACTGGTTTCCCAAATGCCTCAAACTTTCCTTGTCGGGAACTATTTTCTAGAATATGCCTCCTCCTAATTCATTTTACCTGAACCCAAATAACCAGTCACACTTCGGTATCATCAAAGGTTATATTAGAGGTTCTTAATTTTTCCATCATCAAGGAATGGTTTTTAAATACTAGAACTTTTGGTAGAGCAGTTAATGAAAACACTCAGTCCAACAGTAGATCCAACAATTCATCAATAATTATGCTGCCCATTGCGACAGCTAACAATGTCTCGCAGGGACCCCAAGCATTTGTGCTTCACACACAAATCATTTCAGCTCAGAGCCATTCTCTGCCCTGACCTTGATCTTAATGTATACACCAATAAGATGACAACAGAAATGCTGCTGCAACAATATATATGCTCCCTTGTACACACAATGAATCATATGCATAAATTAAATTTAGTGGCTTACCTGGAAAGGGTTTGTGGTGCAAACGGTATGATGAGGCATGTGGTTTAAAAATCACTAGGGGGAAGAGAAGATCAAAGATGGCAGCAGAGCAGGTGGATGTTACACTCACCTCCTTCCAGAAACAAACTGGAATTACAACTAAAATATAGAGCGAGCAACCTAAATGACCAGCTGAAGACTAGTTGAAGAGAAGGCTTACAACCAAGGATTTACAGAAGAAGATACAGCAAGACTGGTAGGAAGGACAGAGATGCAGAAAGGCGCTGACCCCACAGCTACGGGAATGGCTGAGATTCTGGAGGAATATTTTAGCTGTGGGGGTTTCTCCTAGAAGCATGGGTTTTCAGCCTCAAGCTGGGCTCCCCAGCCCAGAGCACCAAAGCCAGGAAGAGGTGCCCATATAACTACTGGCTGTGAAAATCAGCAAGGATTCTGTATGCTAGGGAGAGACAGATGTCTGCTAGAGTCACAGGTATTCTCTTAAAAGGCCAATGGACAAAATCTTGTTCACAGCCATTCAGCCTGGGCTCCAGTAGAGGGAGGCTGGAGTGGATTAGAGTCACATCAGAAGAGACTGGAGTTTGTGGCTCTGGGGAGAAAGCTGTAAAGACAGCCACCAGAATCCCTGTGCTGAGTCCCTCTCCCACACCCTAGACACCACCTTTCTTGGGTGGAGCACTCCCCTCCTTACAGCATCAGCCTGGGGAATGCAATAGCCCCACCTTCTGGACTCCTTGTCGCCCTACCCTGTGGAGCTTGTGCCCTGCTGCTGAGTCTGCTGCCTGGAGGGCAGACTCAAGGTGTGTCAGTGATTGGGTTGTGTGGTTTTGGAGTGGGGGCCATTCCCCCCACATTCCCCTGAACCTGACTGGCACCTCCCCCTCACAGGATATCCACTAGCCCCATTCTTCAGGCTCCAACGGCTCCACTCTCCCTACTCCTGATGGCTCCAACCTGCTAAGATCTGGGCAGAATACAGGACTGACTGAGGTCTGTGGCTCTGGGGCAGGGACGGCTTCCCTCACCTTCCCCCAAGCCTGAGTGGCACCTCTTCCTTATGGGAGATCCACTAGCCCCACCCTCCCAACTCCTGGCTGCCCCACCCTGCTGAGATCAGGCTTAAGGCTCCTGGCAGAATCCGGATAAACTGAGTTGTGTGGCTCTAGGACCAGGGTCATTTTTCGGTTGCACACCTGACCAGGGCAGAGCCCATTCACATGGCCAAATCTTGGTCTTTTTGGGTTTGATAAACTCTGGAGGCCTCACCTTGAAAACTCCCTGAGACTCTACCCCACCACAAAAGTGTGCAAGCACCCAGTGGGTGGCAGCTAGACTTGATATACCCTGGGACATTTGCTGAGTGGCCTCAGACCCAGCATTGGCACCTAGTTTGGACCTATATCAGTCTAGTGAACACCACTCACCCCTCCCTGGTGACTTACTGAGAACCTACCTCATGAAACTTTCAGTGACAGCCTAATAGGCAGTACAAAAGATCAATGAAACCAAGAACTAGTTCTTTGAAAATATAAATAATATTGACAAACCTTTAACTAGACTCATCAAGAAAAAAAAGAGGGCCCAAATAAATAAAAACAGAAATGAAAGAGAAGTAAAAACTGACACCAAAGAAATACAAAGGACTATAAAAAATATTATTAACAACTACATGCCAACAAATTAGACAATTTGGACAAAATCGATACATTCTTAGAAACATAGAATCTTCCAAGGCTGAATAAAACAAAAATCAAAAACAAAAAACAACAGAAAATCTGAAGAAACCAATAACTACTAATGAAATTGAATCAGTACTCAAAAACCCTGAACTTACAAAAGCCCTGACCAGATGGCTTCATAGGTGAATTTTCCAAACACTCAAAGAAAAACTAACACCTATCATTCTCAAACTATTCCCAAAAATTTAAGAAGAGGGAAGACTCCCAAGCCCATTTTACAAGGTCAATGTTATCCTGATTTCAAAACCAGGAAAAGACACTGCAAAGAAAGAAAATTATAGGCCAATACCCTTGACAAACACAGATGCTAAAGTCTTCAACAAAATAATAGCAAACCAGATCCAAAAATACATTAAAAATATCATACACCACGATCAAGTGGGATTTATTCTGAGGATGTGATGTTGGAACAATATCCATAAATCAATAAATGCGATATACCACATAAGTAAAATGAAGAATAAAAATCACATGATCATATCAATAGATACAGAAAAAGCATTCAAAAAAATTCAGCATCCATTTATTGTAAAAATCTCAGCAAAGCTGGAGTAGAGGGAACATGCTTCAACGTGATAAAGGTCATACATGTGACATACCCACAGCCAACATTATACTCAATGGGCAAAAACTGCAAGCATTTCCCTTAAGATCAGGAACAAGACAGGGATGTCTGTTTTCACCACTATTATTCAACATAGTATTGGAAGTCCTAGCCACAGCAATCAGACAAGAAGAAAAAATAAAAGGCATCCAAATTGGAAAGGAAGAAGAAAAACTGTTATTATTTGGAGATGGCATGATACTGTATATAGAGTACCCTAAAGATCTCACCGAAAAAAACCTACTAGAACTGATCAATGAATTTAGTAAAGTAGCAGGATACAAAATAAATATCCAGAAATCAGTTGCATTTTTTAAAAATATTTTTTTATTTATTTTTAGAGAGAGGGGAATGGAAGGAGAAAGAGAGGAAGAGAAACATCAATATGTGATTGCCTTTTGCATGCTCCCAACTGGGGACCTGGCCTGCAACCCAGGCATATATGTCCTAACTGGGAATCGAACCTGTGACCCTTTTATTCAAAGGCCTGCATTCAGTCCACTGAGCTACACCAGCCAGGGCTCAGTTGCATTTTTATACACCAATAATTAACTATCAGAAAAGGAAACTAAGAAAACAATATCATTTATAATTGCATCAAAAATATCTAGAAATAAATTTAAAGAAGGATGTAAAAGACTTGTACTTAGAAAATTATGACACTGGAGGAAGAAATTGAAGAAGATGCAAATAAGTGAAAGCATATACCATGCTCATGGATTGAAAGAATTAACATCATTAAAATGTCCATACTAGCCCTGACTGGATAGCTCAGTTGGTTAGAGTGTCGTCCTGATACACCAAAGTTGTAGGTTTGATTTCTGGTCAGGGCACATGCAAGAAGCAATCAATTCATAAAAAAGCAGAACAACAAAATTAGTGTTTCTCTCTCTCTCCCCCTTTCTCTACCTAAAAACAATAAACATAAAAATGTTAATGTCCATACTATGTGAAGAAATCCTTATCAAGATACCAAGGGTGTATTTCACAGAACTAGAACAAATATTCCAAATATTTATTTATTTTTATTTTTTTAAGACTTTATTTATTTCTAGAGAGAGGGGAAGGGAGGGAGAAAGAGAGGGAGAAAAAAATCAATGTGTGGTTGTCTTTTGCATGTCCCAACTGGGGACCTGCAACCCAGGCCTGTGCCTTGACTGGGAATCAAACCAGTGACCCTTTGGTTCACAGGTTGGCACTCAATCCACTGAGCCACACCAGCCAGGGCCTCAAAAATTTATGTGGAACCACAAAAGATCCAGAATAGCCACAGTAATCTTGAGAAAGAAAAATAAAGTTGGAAGAATCACACTACCTGATATCAAACTATACTACAAGGCCATAGTAATCAAAACAGCATGGTACTGGCATTAAAACAGACATGTACATCAATGGAACAGAATATAGAGAGTCCGGATATAAACCCATGACTTTATGGTCAATTAATATTTGACGTTGGAGACAAAAACATACAATCGGGTAAAGACAGTCAATTCAATAAGTGGTGTTTGGAAAACTGGACAAATATGTGCAAAAAGGAAATGAGGCCACCTTCTTAACCATACACAAGAATAAATTCAAAATGTATTAAGGACTTAAATGTTAGATTCAAAACCCTAAAAATCCTAGAAGAAAACATAGGCAGTAAAACCTCAGACATTTCTCATAGCAATTTTTTTTTCTGACATATGTCCTTGAGCATTTGAAACAAAAGAAAACAAAAAAATAAATAAACAAATGGGGCTATATCAAACTAAAAAGTTTTTGCAAGGGAAAGGAAACCATCAAGAGTATGAAAAGACAACCCATTGAATGGGAGAACATATTTTCCAATGATATATCTGATAAGGGGTTCATTTCCAAAATTTATAAAGAACTTATACAACTCCACTCCAAAAGACAATCCGATTAAAAAATGGGCAAAGAACCTGAATAGACACTTCTCCAAGGAGAATATACAGATGACCTATAGACATGTGAAAAGATGCTCAAAATCACTAACCACCAGGGAAATGCAAATTAAAACCACCATGATACCTCATTGATGAAACCAACACACCTATCAGAATGGCTATCATCACTAAATCCACAAATGACAAGTGCTGGCAAGGATGTGGAGAAAAGAGAACCCTCGTGCACTGTTGGTGGGAATGCAAATTGGTGCAGCCACTGTGGGAAGCAGTATGGAGTTACTTCAAACAATTAAAAGTGGAATTTTCTTATGACCTAGTGATTCCATTTCCGGGAATCTAGCTGAAGAAACGAACATGCTAATTCAAAAGAATATATGCACCCCTATGTTCATCGCAGTGTTATTTACAATATCCAAGATTTGGAAGCAGCCCAAGTGCCCATCAATAAATGAGTGGATAAAAAAGCTGTGGCACATTTCCACAATGAAATATTACTTGGCTATAAAAAAAAAGGAAGTCTTACCTTTTGCAACAGCAGGGATGGACCTGGAGAGTATCATGCTAAGTGAAATAAGCCAGTTATAGAAAGACAAGTACCATATGATTTCACTTACGTGTGGAATCTAATGAACAAAATATACTAGCAAACAAAATAGAAACAGACTCATAGATACAGAGAACAGACTGACAGCTGTCAGTGGGGAGGGAGTTGGGTGGCCCACTGAAAAAGGTGAAGGAATTAAGCAAAAAAAAAAACCTTATAGACATAGCAACAGTATGGTGATTACCAGAAGGAAAGGAGGTGGGTGGGGGGAGGTAGAAGAAGTAAAGGGGAGATAAATGGTGATGGATGGAGACTTGACTTGGGGTGGCGAACACACAATATACAGATGATGTATTACAGAATTGTACATCTGAAACTGATATAATTTTATTACCCAATGTCACCCCAAGAAATTCAATTTAAAGTAAACGAACCACAAGGGAACTTAAAGTATTTCTTACATCCAAAACATCATACTAGGAGGCAGTGACTTTTAGGACAGCCATTTAAAACCAACCTGCAGAAAAATCATTTGCTGGGGGAAAACACCATTCTTACCTCCTCCAGGGCCCATAGGGAGTCCACAACGGGCTTGATCTTCTTCTGGTTGTAGAGGTCTATGAGTTTGTCCACCACTCCTCGAATGAGGCCTGCGCGGCCCTGTTTGAAGAGCAGATTTAAAAGGGAAAACCCTGCGATGACTTTATTTTCTTCATATAGCTTGATGGGGTTCACTTTCTCGACCTGCCACCACTGGAAGGAGAGAAGGAACCAGGTTACAAGCACTCAATGCTGCGTTCTCAGCATTATGGGGAGAGAATGGGGCTGCGGTCAGTGGGCCAGAGTCTAGCTGGCCAAGTGGTAGCTCTGGTTGGTGCATGTTTTCAAGCCTCTGTTTGGTGAGTGCCTGGGAAACTACAGACAGTGATGCTTATGAGAAGAACTCAGGATCAAAGTGGGAGAGAGAGCCCTTGATAAAACAACCACAAGGCCACAGGTAGCTGGAGTGTTAAGGCATATGGTGGGAGTCGTCAGGTCTGGAGTTGCACCCCGGCTGTACAACTTGCTGTGTAAAGCACTTCGCTTAGTGGATGGTGGTAGTGATGGGGTTGGTGAAGTGAGTGGGGTGGCATAGAAGTTTACAAAGTGTGGTGGGGACATGGCGGAAGTGATGCCATTGACTGGAGGTGTGGCTGTCTTGGCAGAATAACGACAGGGCTAGAGAGGTGACTAGGCATCATCAGATAAGGAAGAGAAAGAGTGTGTTACAGGAAGAAGGAACAGCATGACGGAGTGATGAAACCATAGTGTGGGGGCTAAGTCAGTGGTTCTCAGCTGGGGACGGTTTTGCCCCTGAGGGGACATTTGGTAATGTTTAAGGACATTTTAATTGGAATGACTGAAGGGGGATTTGCTGGCCTCTAGTGTGTAGATGCCAGGGATGCTGCTAAACACCCTACGGTGCACAGGACAGTGCCTTACAACAAAGAATAATTCAGCCCAAAATGTCAATAGCACTGAAGCTGAGAAACCCTGGAGCCAAGTCCTCCATGGGATACACACAGCAAATAGGTTGCCATGGGATAGACTGGCAAATATGGTTGCCTCTTTTCCAATCTCTCACCTCCCGATCAGACAGGAAAATAAGTAAATAATCCATTCATAAACTACAGGAACGGTTATCCAACTGCTTTGTTCTGATTTAATTGTTTCCTTTGGCTCTGGTTTGAATTTAGAAACTCAAGTTCAGTTTTTGGAGGGTTCTGAGAGGTGAGATGGTTCATATCAGTTTAATATTGAAGGCAAAGGGGGCTGTGATGGGCACTTACAAGCATCACAACATCTGTGTTATTGCTCTGCTTTACATCCTGCCTCTTTCCAGCCTTGAAAAGTCTCAAAAAAGTAAAAGATCTGATATTTTTCTACATTAAGAAAATCATATTGTTAGGAAAATAAGTGTGAAAAAGACAGGTTTAAATAGAAATGAGATTCATGTACAAAATTCTTTACCAGAGTACCTTCCCTGAGGGCCTGAGGGCCTGAGGGCCAGCTCCAGGACAGCCATGTATTTGGCCATGGGCTACTTGCCAGAAAAAGCAAAAAGAAGTCATCGATAACTTGGTCTGCAGTGTATCTGAAATGCCTCAGTAAATATTTACAAAACGAATGCTTGCTGAGTCTACAGTTGCTGCACAGTGGTGGTTGAGTTCTAGAGCCAAATACCTGGTTTGAATCCCAGTTCTGCCACTTACTGGCTGTGCGTCCTTAAGCAAGGCACTTAACCTCTCTGTGTGCTATTTCGTTGCTGTACTCATGGGGTCAGCCTGAGGAGTAAGTGTATTAATACATGCAAAGTGCTTGGTTCTTGCTAGGTGCTCTATAAATATACACTAGCTTTATAGTCATCTAGTGTTAGAAGGGAGGGTTTTGATTTAGTGAATAGGTACTCTGAGCAGTCTACATAGACTGCTCTCCTAACGCTAACTCCGCCTATTATTAGCATCACTGCTATGGGCTGAAAGTGAATGGCACGCTTGACAAAGAGTGTACAAGCTCTGTGGGAGTGCTAAGGTGGAACATAATTAAGATAGCTGAGTGAGAAATTCCTGTGTGGTTACAAACATGCTTTAATTTCTAGGCTTTTCTCAAATGTAGAAAAGAAAATTCTTTTCTGGAATCTTCCAGAACAAAAGCATTATTCCACTGCTTGGCATGCCCTATCTTCAGTTTGCTTCTAACTGACCAACTGATAATTGGGCCAGGTCTCTGAAAGGGAACAGCTGTTATTCTTGACCTCCAACCATAAAGTGTTCAGTAATTGGCCCCCTTGGTTTGGCCAGGAACATCTCAACCTCCATCCTGGCTGTGTTTTTGTGTGCGCCTTCATTGAACCTGGGCACCCTGCAATTATTTCATTAAGACTGTGTGTTGTAATTGTGCATCTGGGGAAGAAAGGGAAAACACTTCTTGCAATTGCATGTAATTTGGGACGAATTTGGTTACCCAGAGCAGGCTGTCAGCATCACGTTAATTATAGCCACAGCAACAAAGCAGCTGTGAGTGACACAAAGCCTGTCTTCAGGGGACACGCTTCAGACAGCATCCTTCATTAGACTCAATTCCTGCTCCCTGTTTATTCTGTAGTTGAGATGATTCTTGACCTGAACTTTAAAGTTCAAATGCACACAGAGGCCCTTCAATTCTGATTTCACAAGCCAGGAAGTATTAATCATTCCAGAATCTGATAATGTTTGGGGGTAAAGCCTCTGGCAGCCCATGTTGGCACTTAAAGAGCATGTGAACACCCTGTCACCACACTTAGAATGAATCTAAATCCCTTACCGTAGCTTTACCTGACCACCAATTCAAAATGTGTCCAGCCCAACCTGCTATTTTCTATTTCAGCACTGTTTTTAGTTTCTTCAGAGCTTTTTTATGAGCATTTATAATCATGTTACTAATATGGTTTACTTATTTCAGCTGTTTTTTCCACCAGGGACTAAGATGCACCTATCTCACTCACTGTGATGCCAGTGCCTGGCTCAGAGCCACAAACAGCAGGTGCTCAAAGATGCTTGCAAAGTAAGGGAAGCATCAGCACTGCACTGGCCACCTAGGAGTCTGGGAGGAGAGAAGGCAAGAGCAAGCTCTTATGAGAAGTAGCAATCCCCTGTTGTTGGGGGAAAGGCAATACAACCAAAGTTCAAGCCCAAATTCTTTAATTCCAGCAAATGTAGCTCTAGGGGGGAATGTAGGTCCAAGTAGGTTCATAATGGGTTGAATGTCCAGGGATGTGACTTTAACATTGCAGACAAAGTGACCACTGTATTCAGAGCATGATTACCTAAAAAAATGGTTCATAAAACTTGCCCCGGTCTCAAAATCACCCCAGGAGCTTGCTCAAAAGGATTCCATTCGTATCTCCAATTCAGTGTAATGAGGATTCAGAGAAATCTTGGAAACCTGGTCAGAAAGTTTATTTGCTTTCTCTGGGTCAAATGAAATGCACTAATGCTTAGTTTCTTTTCAACCAATGATTAAAACCATCAGCGTGTAAGCAATCTTTGTTGAAATCAAAATGAAGCTTTCTGGAGTTTCACGGACACTCCCCCTTCTCTGCCTCATTAGACAAAAGCAGCCCAAGTCACAGTCCTGCCCACGTGTAGTGAGCAAGGCAGGGATGCAGGCTTCACTGAAGATGGTATGCAGAGCAAGGACAAACCAGGCTTAGGTTATTGGGTCAACGCCCTGAGATGGAAGAGCTCATAGCATGGTGATCACTGCACCACCAAGGTACATTACATGCACATGGATACTTACGGATTTCGCAAAGCTAAAGAAGCTCTTGGTCTCTCCAGTCACCATGTTGGATGAACCTACAAATGGAAGATCCCCACATCAGGCAACTGCTAATGAAAATCAACATCTCTCGTTAAGCATAAAAGAATGGCCTTTGTTAGGTCCAGAACTGTCAAGAGCTTGAGTTGACCTGGGGCAGATGAGGATAATTGAAAAGGTGGGTGGTGTCAAGTTGACTTAATTTTAACTAAGTTACACTGGATCAAGGAGGAAGTAACGTTTCTCAAGGTGATCATTTCGTTACTTTGTAAAATTGGGCATGGGGCAAAAATGTGATTTAAGCCAACATTCTAATAAAATGGTGAGTGCTGAAATGTCTTGTCAGCTCAGGTCTTCGAGAATGAGAAACGAACTCCTGTGTGAGCCTCCTTTATGGCTTGAATTTGGTTCCTTGGCAAGCGAGGGGCTTGGGGCTTTGACCTGGGTGGGGAACGTAAGTGGTTAAGAAGAGACTGGGCGGAGCTAGAATTTAGGTGGATGGAAAAATGGCACACGGAGGAGCAGATGAGAGTGAAACAGCTTCAAAAGTCATGGAAATGGTGTGTGGCCATTGCCTTAGCTCCAAAGAGGTCTGGGCAGAAAGGTAAAAACCACTTGAGAGAAATGATATGAGAAATGGAGCTTTGCTAATTAGAATAAGTAATATTAGAAGGAAGATGGGTGTTAAAGTTGGAGAAGATTCCCTAAGATGCTCTTACAGGGAGAAAAAAGCCCTCTGTGGACTTCCCAGAGGGGGTGAATGAGAGCTCTTAATAGTTCAGGTACCATGTTGGGGCCTTTTCAAGGAGTTTCCTTCCTTGTCCCCATAGAACTGGGAGTAAGTCCTTCTCAGGGAACTGTTATTTAATGAAAACACAATATGTATTTTTAAACTTAATTTTTTTGCCTGAGTATACTAGCAGCCAGTGAATCACTGATTCTAATATTATGTGTTGACTACCACCGAACGCCATGGAACTAGGCTTCTACTACTTAGTAACCAAGTAGTCAACATAATGAATTAGACACTTGTGATATGATCAAGTTGTATCCCACCAACATGACATACAACTGGGGCAAAGATAGAATCAGTAAACAAAAAATGAAGAAATTACCCATCTGCACCTGCCTCACATGTCAGTCATATTTAATACCCCTACATTGTGCACTGATGCTCAGAGCCTCTCTTATCAAGAGTAATAATTAAGCCCTGGCTGGTGTAGCTCAGTGGACTGAGTGCCAGCCTGCGAACCAAAGGGTTGCTGGTTCGATTCCCAGTCAGGGCGCATGCCTGGGTTGCAGGCCAGGTCCCCAGTGTGGGATGCACAAGAGGCAACCACACATCAATGTTTCTCTCCCTCTCTTTCTGTCTCCCTTCCCTTTTCTAAAAAATAAATAAACAAATAAAAATCTTAAAAAAAATAAAATAAAAAGAAATAAAATCTTTAAAAAAGAAAGACAATGTATCATTTTAAAAAAGAGAGTAATAATTAAGATGTGTCCACCCCCAAAGACTTTCAAATATGTGGCTGTTATTGAAAAAAACAAAATGCACCAGCAATGGAATGCTTATTCCCTGTCTTTCTTTCCTAATGATCTGATGATAACAAAAAGATACTTGAATATTTATACCTGTGAAATACCACTTTTATAAGCTTTGCAGCTAATAGCAAGAAAATAAGTATTTTTTTCCTGAGTCATACAAAGCTAAAGCTCAATTTTCTATTGTACGCACAGGGCACAGAGGCACCAAAATTCTAACATGTGTAATAACCCAATATCGTTCAGCTTTGGAATGTGACATCTGGCTTCAGATACGCCTTTTTGACTTTGTGGAAATGAATGTTTAAGTTATTTTGCATGCCCATGGAAGAAGATGAGAAGGGGGAGCTCTGGGGTCTCATTCTGCTCGAGAAAACCTGCTCCCAGATGTCTTTCATAAATCCTCTCAAACCCAAGACACAGAAGCAGGTCTGTGCTCCATCTACCAGGGCTCTGTCTTGATTGGGACATACAGGGATAATTCAGAGGGAGGAGAGTCTGCTCTTTGTAATTTTACCTCCAAAACTGAAGAACCTCCTTAACACCCCCCCATATTCCACCACTGCTCCCCATCCTACTGTGGGTCTTCATTCCCTCATTTCCCACCTGTGCCACTTTCTGTGAGTCAAGTCCCATCTCAGTGACTACACTGGCTGGGTGGGGCTGGATCCCTCTTGGAATAAGAAGTACTCATGGGAGTACCTGGGCGGTAAGCACATGTTACTTTTATCATTGAAAACAACTAATGGCAACAGCAACATTTTAGAAAACATTAGGAAAAGCAAACAGTGCAACCTCATTGCCCGAGCATAGAACACATTTCATTTATCAGGGCCTCTGTCTGAAGCACAGGTGCAGTGCTCCCCGACCCTGACCGCACCCCCACTCCTGTTGAGCACTCACCATACAAAATGTAGGTTCCCAGTGGTTTGAGGAGGCTGAGACCTTTCCCAGTGTTGTCCCCACAGAGGCAATCCAAAACAATGTCCACTCCTTCAGCAGAGATTCTAAATGGTGAGAAGACAAAGAACAGTACTGTGACCTGTCCCTTCCTGTGTCAGACCATTGACTCCCAGAGTCAGGAAGAGTGACAGCTCTTGGGAGTAGCAATAAACAGGGCAGAAGCCCAGGAGGTGGATTTGTCCTCATGGGTCCAATCCTACGAATTTTAGAAAGCTGGAGGCAGCTAAGAATCTGGCTGGGGGCTGATACTGGGAACCAGCTTGGGCTCGGAGAATGAGTGTGAACACCACAGTCAGACCGTCTGAGTTTGTAGCTAGCTGCCTCACTCAGCTTTTCTGCATCTGAGCTTTCTCCTTTGTGAAGTGGAGCTAGCATGTTTCTTTGTGCTAAACGTGAAATGAGGTGACTGATGAAATGCTTGGCCCATCACCAGCCACATAGCAATCACCCCATAAGTCAGTCGGTCAACAATTCACATTTGTGGAGCTTGAATTACGTGTCAAGTGCTGTCCAAGGTGCTGGAGATCGAGTGGTGACAATTTCCCTATCTTCGTGGGGCTTCTGGTCTTAGAGGGATTGGCTTTCTTCCCTCTCCACCTACCTGTTCAGTGAAGCTATAAAAATCACATTAATTTGCAAACTTCTATTTGTCCACTCTCTAGGTTCAGTCTAAAACATAGGCTTAGAGGAAGGAGGTTAAATAGAATCTTCCTTACAGCAATGGAAGGTTCCACACTAAAGACAGTCATATTTGTACCCCATTAGGCAGCACTCTATTAGGAAGAAGATTACTTCTTCCATTCATTTATTTATATATTCACCGATTCAGTCATTCGCTCATGCATTTAAAAAACTTCTACCGGGTCTTCTACTGTTAGGTGATATTATGCAGGAGGGAGCTCTGAAGACTATAGGGAAGACACTCATGCCCACAGAGTTCCCAACTGTGGCTGGGCCTGGTTCAGAAAGGAATGGCATTTCCTCAGACTTGTGAGCTTGCAGGATTATCTTGTTTTAGCACATAGATCAGTTTTTCTGTCCACACCTTCATCCCCCAGCAAAATTTAGGTACCTCAGTGCACATCAATAGCTGTGTCCATAGCGTCACTAAATGGGAAGTTCCATGTGCATCTCCCGTGTTCAGACACCAGTTGGACAGCTGAGTCCTGATTAAATATGTCCTTCAAAACCCTCAAGTCAAGTCTAAAATCCATTGCAAAGGCTCATCCAAAATTATCAGTTTTGCTTCCATCTAATAGTGCTCTTATCTATACAGGTGTGTCTTTTCAAGTTCAACCTGTAAGTTCAGAACTAGGGAATTAAGCCAGTGGATGGCAAACCCAAATGTGCAAAGCAATCTCCCAGAGATTGCCCACTCTCCCCCTCTCTTCTAGCTTTAGTTGGTCTGGAATGGGGCCCAGGAATTTGTGTTTCTAACAAGTTCCCAGGAGATGCTGATAGTGCTGATTCTTCCACCACACTTTGAGAACCTCTGGTCAACGCCAGTTACCCAAGAGCCAAGCCAACAATTTTTAAACTAGTAATTAATATGTTCATTAAATATTTAGCACTGACACTGCACTAGGCACTGGGGGATGTAGTGGTGAGCCCAAACAGATTTGACTTCTCTCCTTTTGGAGCTTATATTAGGCAGACATTAACCAGTGATTACACAAATAAAAGTTAAATTGAAACTGAATTGGTCTAGTGTCACAAAGGTATTATGAGACCATTTAAATTGAGGGTTGGCTCAGTCAGGACTGCCAGAGAAGAGATCCCTAAAGAAATGATGAGTGGGGTGTGAAGGGGTTAGCTGGGTAAATAGCGCTGGGAATAGTGTTCCAGGAAGAAGTGTTCCAGGTGGAATAGTGTTCCGTGTGCAAAAGCCCCACAGTGGGAGGAGCCTGGTGAGCAGGAAGTCTGGAAGGCAGCGAGTTGTGAGGGCTGCAGTAGAGGAAAGAAGAGGGAGCTTGCTGTAAGGTGCAGCTGGACAGACGGGAGGGCGCTGAAACACAAGACTGTTGGTGGGCTCTAAGCCAGTGCCTCACACCTGGTGATTAGCTCTCCACCTGACACTGTGGCATGCGTAACTATGCTCCTGTCTTCCTCACTTCTACCAGGTCCATTTTTTTGCCAAGTTTTCTCATTCCTCTGGAAGTGGGACACTGCTCTGCTTCTACTAGCTGGCCCTCCTGGGCCATCAAGTCCTCCCTGTGAACTCCATTTTACCATGACCTGTCTGTTAGCCTGCAGAATGGCTGTGCTCAGGAGCAGCATCTCACATGCTAGGCTGTGCACACCTTTCAGGGCACCCCTGGTGGACCTGCCCAGCCCCGAATCCTTACATCTTGCCTGATGCTTCTCACATCTATACTTTACTTGTGGGTCCACATTTTCTCCTACAACCTGCCAATCAAACCTCCTTGCACTAGCTGCCCCACCTGGGCCTATTGCTCTATCCTCTGGACTCTGGTCCTACAGACAACAGAAGTCAGGCCCATAGTCAGGAGTGACCTATAAGCCCCTGCCCACTTCCCCATCCTTACTTCCTACTAACTTTTCAAGGCCCCCTAACCATCTGGCTATCCCTAAAACATCTACCTTAGGGCCTTTGCACACACTGCAGTCTTTGCCTCAGCTCCCCTTAGAACTGGCTCCTTCCCATCCTGCAGGCACATTCACATGTGGTCTCCCCAGAGAAGCTGAAACTAATCACTCCACCTAAAGTGACAGCTTCCACCCCCAAAATGATCTCTGTTGCAGCTCTCTACATGCTGTAGTGTCCACACTAGGGATACTTTTTTAATATCTGTCACAGGCTGTGATTACACTACTTTTTTGTTTTCCTGTTCACTGACTATCTCTTTCATCAACATAAAAGCCCCATGACACAGGGACTGGGTCTGTGCTGCTGACTGTTGTGTCCTCAGTCTTTTTCAGCATGCTGGACAAAGCACTGGTTCTCAGGGAGTATCAATTGATTGTATGAATGAACAATTAAATGGAAAAGAAAATGGATAAACAAAAGGAATGAAGAAGACATTTTAGACTGGCATTCTGTAGCTCTCTGCTTGTGCTTCTTTCAAAGGACACACATTTTCTGAGTTCTGTACCCAGGCATTTCACAATTAATCTTCACGACCAGTCTCTGAGGCAGGCATCTTAACTCCACTGTTGTGATGAAGAGATCAAGGCCCCCAGAGGCAGCGCCTGGCCCAAGCTGATGTCAGCAGCACAGCTGGAATTCAAATGTCAGTCTGGTGTTAGGGCAAAGCTGATGGCCTTTTCACCATGCTGAATTTAAGGCTTAATAAATGTTCAACCGAGTATAATTATGGAAGCACAGCTTTAGCACAGCATCTCTGGGGACGCAGTCAATTTAATTTAGTCTTTGAAGAATTCAGGCTTAAAAGTTTGTCTTTTAAAATAAATATACATATATCCAGAGGTAAGCTGTGCTTTTCCACGCAGGTAGGCTGAGAGGTCTCTATTTTCAAGCTGCTTTTTTCATCCTAGATTATGGCAGGCACACAAGGTCAGGGTCTGACACACTTGCCCTAAATCTCTGGCCATTGGACAGCCACTCCGAGTGCTTACTTCATGCCAGGCTGTGTGTGTTAAGCTAGGAATACACAGATGAAGGGTCAAGTTTATCCCTGCTGTCCAGCAGCTCACGGGTTACTAGGAGTTAGACTGCAAGTGGAGAGCCCATACACAGAGTAATCACAGCTCCCACAGAGCGACGCAGGGGGCTGTGGAAGACAGGTCTCTGTTGAGGACTGATGGATGAGCAGGAATTGCTCAGGTGATCACGGAAAGGCCTTTCAGGGACCAGTGCAACAGCCTGACTTCAGGCACTCAGCCCAGGGTAGACCCAAGGAGGCTTTGGGAGACCAACCAGCTATGGTAATGAGTGGCCCTGGCCACTGTCTCCTTCCACAAGGTCCCAAGACTGACTGCCACAACCAACAACTAATATGGGGGTAGTGAGCAGTGGTAGGGGTGGGGTAACAGCAGCAGAGCCCTGGGCTTAGGAATATGGATTTCAGCTCAATGTTAAGCATTTAGTTCTGCCCCTTACTTGCTGTGTGACCTCAGGGTGAATTACTTAGTATCTCCGCACCTTCATTTCCCCAATTGTAGCAGGAGATGGTGGTGATAACACCTACCCTGGCTTCTCTGTGAAGCTTGAATGAGTTGCTGCATGTGGAGGGAGCACAGGGAGTGGTAGCTCTGGGTCCATGGTAGCTTTTAGTACCATTTTTGGAGTGGTCTAACATAAAGAGAGGTCTTTTGGTTTTGGTAAAAGACCATGAAAAAAAGTCCGTGCAAAACTTCAACAACCCAGCCATCCAGCCAGGTGTCCTTCAGGCTGGGTAGAGTCATCAGCCAAGAAACCATTAGAACAGAGGTTCGATGCCCTTGACCCTCCCACATTCAGGAGCACCTACTATGTGCCAGGCACAGTGCTGAGCACTTCCTACATCTCATCTCACTGACACATGATGTAGCCCTGTGACTTGGAGGTCATCACCCCCATTTGATAGATGAGAAAGTGGAGACTCAGTGGGTTCAGGTGACTTACCCCAGGGCCAGTGCAGGCTATGGGAGGACACTGGTTTGATCCATTGCATCTAGATCCCAGGGGAGGGCCCAGAGGCAGGGTATGGTTTTACAGTGTGAGCTGTGGCCAGCCCCTGGGTGACCACCTGTGGCACTTCTAAGCCACATGGTCTCCCAGCAGAGACTGAGCAAAGTGGGGGCTATTCCTGGGCTTCTGCTGGAAGGAGCTGCTGCAGGTCTGTTGTATGTTCGGGCCACCTCTCCTCCCCATGCCTCTCCCGGTATTTCTGTAGTTGGATCAGGTAAAACAGGGTTTGAGTGTGCACAGGGTCAAATATGCTCCAAACTCATGACTCCCTCCTGTCATGCATCCTTCTGAAGGTCACTAGTGTGGTGGGGGTGAGATGAATTCTGAGGAAGAGAAGCTGGGTAGAGGCAGATGTCAGTCCCTGGGCCCCGAGGGTGAAGATGCTTTGGCCCCTTCTGTCAAACCTTTAAGCAGAAATGGCTCCTTTGGAGGTGAGCACTGTTTCTGCAGGTGAGAATTTCAAAACTGGAAAGAGCTCCATCCCTCATTCCACCACGACAAGCCCAATCCATCAACCGATCTGGACCCAGCGGGGTCTGTTTAAAATGCTGCGGGCCACACAGTGGCCTGGGGGTGGGTCTTCCCTCAGTCCGGCTCCCATTGAAAAGTACCCTAGCAGCTCCTTTTAATGGAATAATTTGATGGAATAATTTTGAGAAGCACAGCTTCTCGGAGGCACAGGGCCAGCCTCATTTCTTAGGCCCCCAGTTTCTGGGGGCATTCACCTTGCCTGCACATACATAATCGTAATGACGCGAACGCGGTGAGGCCGAGAGCTGAGCCACAGCCACGGCTGCTATGTCTGCTTTCTCCTGCGGTTGCAAATCTCTCCAGATTTGAAACACAAGTAGCCCCAGCTCAGGGGTTCTCTGGGCCATACTCAACAGCAAGATATTTGGGAATTGCTGGTACAAGATTTTTGTGTCTGTCCTCCCTTGGTCCCCAACTCCTCCCCACTTTATTGGGAATGCCACCTCTGCTTCCCACCCACGTGGATCCTTGAAGAATTTCTCTTGAGTGATGGCAGGTCCTATGGAGCCATTGCTGGAGGAGAAACCCTTCTACATTGTCAAGAAATTCACTCTGCTTTATTGCAGCTTTCATTTCCAGTTGGACCCGTGGCTCCCCACTCAGCTGTCTCTCTGAATTCCCTTCCTCTGAGAACGCACTGGTACCTGAGCTTTAGCCATCACCTCCACATTCGTGACGGAGGTGTGGGCTATTGCAGAGTGCCTGGCACAGAGCCTAGCACACAGTAGGCCTCTCACAGACCATTAACACAGTGTCCAGGGCTGAGCACAGCACCCAGTGCACAATGGGCTCTGCACAGGGTGCGGAGCACAGTGCCTAGAACACGTTATGCTTCTTAGTAAGTGTTTACTAATGGCTCCCATGTGTCCTTAGCAATCCCCCCTCTAGAAGTCCTTGCTTGATCACCTTCTCTTCCGTCCAGGTGATTAGACTCTTATTAATTTCCACTAAGTCTCGGCTTCCTTATGTGTAAATGAGGGCTTTTCACCTTGCAGGACTGTCTGACGTACACATAATGGCCTAACTGCAGTGCTCAGCAGGCTGAGAGGACACCGACAAAACCGGTGTTATTATCCTCCTTGCCCTGGGCTCACTTGCCTTGCCTGGGACTCCCTCCACACCTCCCTCCACCTACCGAAATTGTTCCCATCCTTCACGCACCCCCTTGGGGGCTGTCTGCCCTGGCGCTGTGTCTGGTTTTTCCCTCTTCTTTATCTCCATGGCCCTTACGGTCAGACACAAACAGTTCAAGGCTTCTAACTCTTGTGCTTGGTTTCAAGCGGAATCATCTCTCTCCCCCCAAACCGAGAAGGAGAAAGTGATGTGAAGGGCAGGTCGGTATTATAAATTTTTTTCCCCATTCCCTCTACAGTGCCTGGCTCAAGGCTGAGAACGTGTTCAAAAGAAGCTTATCCATTGAATTGACTGTTGATAAAGGAGTTATCGTCTCAAAGACTTTTATGTTATTATTTTTCTAGTTTATCAGACACATAATGATGTAGCAAACAATATCCGTGATGAAAAACTAAAAAGAAATCACTCTGCATTCCCCTCCCATTGCATGTTAGCAGTTGAATTTTCCCCTTTCCTTTCACTTTATGTCCTTATGAGTCAAGAATTTATACAAAGCTGTGATCACAGGGTAGATGAAATTCGGCACTCTGCTTTTTTCACTCAGTATGCTACCAAGGGTATTTTTTTCATTCTGTGACAGAGTCTTCATAATTATCTTTTCTTTAGGGGCTGCATAATACTCAAGTGTGTGGGTGTAGCGTAATCTACTGAACTGTTTCCTTCTGTTGAAAATGGAGGCTGCTCCTGCGTTTTCACTCGTACGGACAATGCCATAATTCACCCAGCTGACATAAGCTGCACACCTACAGTGAATCAGAAGCAGTGCTTTCTCTGCAGGAGGCAACTGTGGGCCTGTTGCTTTTTTCTTCTTTTAGATTATTTCCTGAGGATAGGGTTAGTGGGAGAGAGGGCATAAACCTATTTGCAGCTTCCCAGTCATTTTTAGTCTAATTCCGGTGTCTCTACTTATAAACATAAGGAACTGTTGGAAGTCACACTTGAAAGAAGGTGGTGGTGAGGGGGGTCTCAGATGCTGTTGCTTTCTGCTCTTCTGATGTCAGTAGAATTAACTGATTTAGGGGCTGACGGCAGCAGCTCAAAGACAGAGGGGCAAGGAGATGAGCAGCTACAAAGGAAATGCGGATGACAGGACCTCCCTGGTTATAGACTGCCCATCATTATCTTCAGAAGAGCATCTTCTCTCACTGCTTTCCACATCTGACCACCTCCAGCTGCACAGGTCTCCTTTCAGATTCTCAAATTTACCAAGCCCTTCCTGACACTGGGCCCTAGCACATGCCACTCTCCCTGGTCAGAAACGCTCTTCCTTTGGCCAATTCTCCTCCTTCAGTTCCAGACCAAATCTCACTCTTTGATGGACAATGTGCCTGATTTCCCATCTGCGTATGTTTACTAGCACCTTGTATTTCTCTGCCAGGGCGCATATGGAAACTGTAACTCCATGAGTTTAAAAAAAATCATGTCCCCTCTTTCCCAGCTACACTCAAACTCCATGCAGATGGTGACTCTCAAGGTGGTCTGGCTGTATCTCCTGCCCCCACAGACATTCACTATCTATTAAGCGGGCTGGTGCAGGAGTAAAGGGAGGGATGGATACACATGAAAATATCGTTAAGAGGGTGAAAGAAAAGATTGCTGAAGGGATAATGGCAGTTCATTTTCCAGACCACAGCTTGATAGATGCTAGTTAAAAGAAGGTTAAGAAAATAGGCAAAGATAAATCCTGGAAGTCTTTGAAAAATGCCTGAAGTCTCTAGATGTCTGAGAACCAGGTGGCAAACTTCTGATGTCTAGCTGTAAAGTTCTCTTTTCATGCCCTACTGGAAAAATTGGGACAAATTAAAATGATATGCAAATCTCTTGGTTCACAATCTAAAAACAAAACTGAAAATTTAGACTATCAGAAGACTCTCCTTTCCAAGAAATTTTCACTTAATCTGGTCTAATCTATCACCTCACACAACCAGCTCCCCCATTCCCTATAGTACTTCGACATTCCAGGTTAAGGGGTGACTGCAGAAAATCGTGATGCTATTATTATGATGCTCAACTTAATTCCCTTTACCCTACAGTTTAGTGCTGACAAATGAATATACAGAAACGCTGGCTCTGGGACATTTCAGAATCCCCTCAGGAGCTATGAGTGGAGCAGGACCTGACAACCAGCCATGAACTCTGAGCAGGAGGGCGGGGAAGATGCACAAATCATCTGAGAACATGGTGGCAGCTGGGTTGCCCCTGATTCCCCGTGTTGGCATGTGCATAGCCCTGGTCAACAGCTCTAGGATCACAGGTGGCAATGGATCAGGTTAGAAGCCAGCGTCCCCGAGTGACTGCAACAGCCAGCAGACTGATCTCTCTGCCTCCAGCCTCCCCTCTTTCATCCCTTCTCTGCACAACCCCAGTGACTGTTCAAACCCAAATCTTATCATGTCACCACTTGGGTCCTTTGTTGGCTCTCACTCCTCCCCACGTTGGAGTCTACGTTTCCTTAGGCTGTTGTGTGAATGAATGAGAAATAACCTCCCCTGTGCTAAGGCAGTGTTATAACAGCTAGCATAACAGATTTGTAAGCTACAAATCAGCTTTGCAAGTTACTTAACTGCTCTATTCCTGGGTTTTATCCTCTGCAAAAGGGGGATAATAATGGAGTTTCTGAGAGGATTAAATGAGTGAATACAGGTGAAGTATTGAGCACAGAGCTAGTCATACTAAGCCCCCCAAATATATTTACTACTATTAGTTATTATTAGTACTAGTCCCCCATCTAAATGAATGCAAGTCGTGACCAGCCTGGTGCTCTTTTGAGCAAACACTTACCTTTTCACTTCTTGCACATAGTCTGCATTTCGGTCAAAGAGGTGGGTCACGGAGTCTTTGATGGCTTCATGCTTGAAAGGAGAAGCTATTCCAAAGACGGTCACATTGGGGATGGTGGAGCACAGCTGAGCCACAGCCTGGCCCTAGAAGTGAAATGCAATAGACAAGTCACACAGAGAGCTACCATGCAGCAACCAGCCTTGCTGGGTGTAGAGCAGGATTTCTCAACCTTGCCAAAAATGGCCCTATTGGCCATTTTTAGGTTGAACTAGGCTTGATTGTAGGGAGCTGAACTGTGCATTATGGGATGCTGAGCAGCCTCCCTGGTTTCCATCTACTAGGAGCCAGAAGCACTCCCTGTTGTGACAACCAAAACTGTATGTAGACATGTTAAATGTCCCCTGGGGGACACAATCTCCCTTGATTGAGAAGCACCAGTGTACAGGAATGCTGGTGTGAGCCAGCAAAACCCCAGCACCAAGACTTAACAACTTTTATTTAACTATACTGAGCCTCAGATTCCTCTCTATAAGCTAGCAATAATGGGACCTACTCCACAGGGATCTTGGAGGACGTCTTATTGTAGTTTGGATCCCCCAGAAACAGACTCTGAAGCAAAGATGCCAGTGTTAGTGCTTTATCAGGAAATTGACTGCAGGAAATACCAGGGTGTACCCACCGTGGGCAACTGGAACGCAAGCCCTCTGAAGAACTCTGCGAGCAAGTGTAGAATATACGTCAGATGTATTTTCCCAACCAAGTGGTGAGGAAACTAGAATATTTATCTACCCAATTTCCACCTGATACGGGCTGAGGGCTGTTCTGTAGCAGTAACTATCGCACAGGTCTGGCTTGTCCTCTTGGACAGCCAGAGAGAAGCCCTAAGCAAGCCACCTTTTGCATGTTGAGTTGAGTGCAGAGACAACACGATGTGGCCGACAGCATTCTCTAGAAGGGTGTTAAATGAGGCAATATGTGACACAGCTCAAGGACCTGGCACAGAACAGGACACTTAATAAGTACTTGATAAATCTGAATCATCTATACCCTTTAGTGGCTTATTTATATTATACCCAGGGCTGCGATATCCCGGCATATAAAGAAAAGGCCAATGGATGAGGTTTAAATATTAAATGATCCAGAAGATACCACAAATGCACTTAGAAATGGGTGGTTTTTCCATGTCCTTTTTCAGTATGGCCAGAAATTTAAGTCATTGGACAGAATACTGTGAGCATGTGCATTCAGAAACCTTCCCCCCAAACCCCTAACTTTCTGGTAAACATGCATTCCGAAACCAAGTACTGGTTTTTTTAGTGCCATCTGCCATATAAATAATAGTTTATGCCTCCTAATAAGGAGGGAACTTATTCTACCAAAGTCATCTGTGATACTTAATTTTGCCTATCACTTCATTTACATATCTTCTTTGTATTGGTGGACTAAATTAGGTCGGCAGGTCAATCTGTAGAAATTTAATTCTTCTAACATTTACAATTGAAGGCAACATTGAGAGAATCAGAAATGCCAGACTTAGAAGATCATCCAATTACCCTTTCCCATCATTGTTTTATGGATGAGGAAAGGGGACTCAGGAAGGTTAGGGTGACCCAGTTCTTCAGAGGCAGATGTGAGATTTAAAGCAAGGTCTCCTGATTTCCAGTCATTGCCATTTTCTATTATGCCCTGTTGTCAACTTATTTTGACATTTAAGCTAAGCAGACTTTTAAGTTGCAACCTAAAATAGACACAGTACTGACACGCTCACTCGGAGGTCAACATTTCAGAACATGGGTGTGAAGCTAAGACTCCAGACGGGTTATATAGTTCTCTGTTCTAAGAATACATTTGATATTTGGTTAAGTTTTTTATCCCCTGACTCAATAACAAAGAGGGGACTATCCTCACTATTGAGTGTAAATATCAGCAATTAACAGAGCAATCCTCTCAAATTCAGCAGGGCTGGAGCTAACCTTTTTAGTGCTGGGATAGGAGATTAGAACAAGTTCCACTATCTGTGTAGTCCCTCTCGTCCTCTATCCTTAAGCAGACATGACATTTACCTACTCAACTGTTTTTTCACAGTCCCATTATGTACTAGTCACACTGTGCTGTAGATGCTGGAATGTCAGAAATGACTGGCACACCTTAACCTCACCTTTAGTCCCAAGCCCCTCACCGAGTCCCAGACTTGCATGTTGAACCACCATTTCAGCACCTTCCTCCACCTGGCTGTTCAAAGTTAACGCATCAAACTCAGCTGATCTAAAACGGAACCAGGGCTGTCTCCAAATGAGTTACTCCTTGTATTAGATTGTTAAGACTGTTGTAACCAAGTTCCACGAACTGAGTGGATTAAGCAACAGACGTTATTGTTTCACAGTTCTGGAGGCTAGAAGTCTGAAATCGAGGGTGTTGGCAGGGCTGGCCACTTCTAACAGCCATGAAGAAAAGGTCCAATCCCAGCCTCTCTCCTTGGCTTGTAGATGGCCGTCTTCTCCTCGTGTCCTCACATGGTGTGTGCTCTGTGAGTGTCTGTGTCTAAAGTTCTCCTTCTTATGAGGACAGCCATCATATTGGACTAGAGCTCACCCTAATGACCTCATTTTCATCACATGAGTTTTGGGGAGACATGATTCAACCCGTAACACTCTTCTTAACAGCATTTCCTGCCTCAGCGGGTGGAACCGCACCGTTCCCCGTCACTATAGCTAGGAATCTGGGGTTACCATGGGTTCTTCTTCTGCCCTCCCCCTCACATCCAATTGGTCAGCAAGTGTGTTATTTCCACTCAACCTCTCTTATGACTGTCACTTTTTACTGCAGGTGGTCATCCTTCTTCCCCCGGATGATGACCACACTCTTCTAATTGGCCCAGCTATTGCCGTGTGCCTCACACACTGTGGACAGAGTGATTTTTCCCAAACACAACACCAGGCACTTCACTACTTGTTTCAAAGCCTCCCAATACTTACAGCTTTCAGAATGGAATGCACGCCCTTTATTTTATCACACAAGGTCAGCCCTCACACATCTGACCCACTCTGCCCCATTGATGTGATTTCCCTCCACTTTTGCAATAGCCACTCCCTAACAACACACAGAACTTGAGCCATCACTGACTGACATGCGCCATGAGCCCGGTCCTGTGCAGCCCTCATGCCCTGGCACTGTCAGAATGAGTCTTTAACCTTATCCTACTGAGAAAGAAGCTGAGGTTCACAGAGGTTAAGTACCTGTCAAGTCCAAAGCCACTAGGGTAAGATGCGGTGAACTTAACCTCTGTACTCACCAGCAGAGCAACTTTGAGTAATGTAGTTCCTCTAGTTCCTCACATGTGAATTGAAATAATACACGTACTCTAAGACTGTTCTAGGATCATATGACATAATACATCCAAGGGTTTAGAGCAGTGGATGGCAATAAACATTTGCCATCACTACTAATATGACTATAATTACCGTTTTTCTTGGTGTTTTTCTTATTACCAGTAGTAGAAGCATATCCACTATCACTGTCAGCTCCTCAATCTGTCATGCTAATTTAGTATCAGTGATAGTTTTCTCACATGCTTTCCCCAACCAATCATGCCCATCCATCTACCTCTTCAGATCATAGCCACTCCCCCTGACGCATATTGTCTACAAAGCCTTCCCAGCATCCCAGGTAGAATATCTTGCTGCTTTTCATGCCACCATAGACCTGTGGTTCTTTCCTCCAGGACAAGAGCCTCTGCAGCCTTCTGTGGCTGCCAACAGACCCATCTGTGAGCTCCATAAGGTCGCATCTGGCTCTGCACCCCTGGGCTCAGGGCAGAGCCTGGCACATACCAGGTGGTTGCTGAAAGTTGATGAAATGATACAGGAGAAACTAGAGGAGTTTCATGTAAAGGGAAAGCCTCCTAATTGTTTTGCAGATCTCTATGTCCTTTGCACAGTGGGAATAAAGCATGGATTTAATGAACATATTTAGTCTCTGACCCAAGCAGAACTTTACCATTTCCATTTTAATGAGAAAGATACATAGATATTGGATATGTAGTATGCAATACACTGATATACGAATACTCTATAATATGATTAGAATAATGTATAATTAGTACTGTATGTATATACGTATATATCATTGACATCTAGCACATGATGTCCCATTTACAATACATAATTACAGGAGTATAATAATACACTCCTCCCCCATTCAGTTTCACTTTCCTCGGTTTCAGTTACCTGAGGTCAACTGCAGTTCGAAGATGTTAAATTGAAAACTCCAGAAATAAACAGTTTATAAGTTTTAAGCTGTGCGTCATGCTGAGCAGCCTGATGAGATCCCGTGCCATCCCATTCCGTCCTACCCAGGACGAGAGTCACCCCATGTCCTGCATGTCCTTGCTGTGCACGCTACCACCCCGTTAGCCACTTCGTTGCCGGCTCAGCTATCAGACCGACTGTGGTGGTAGCACAGTGTTTGTGTTCAAGTCACTCCTATGTTATTGTTGTAATTGTTCTATTTTATTAGTAGTACTGTTGCAAAGCTCTCACTGTGCGTACTTTACAAATTAAACCATCACAGGTATGTGCGTGTCAGGGAAAACAGTGCTGTAGGGTTCAGTACTCTCTGCAGTTTGAGGCATCCACCGGGGGTCTTGGAATGTATCTCTTGTGAATAAGGAGAGGATCACTGTAATGTAATTAATATGATTATTATATATGCACGCATAATTAGTATGACATATCAGTATTATATGTTAAATCATGATTTATATTATATAAATAACAATGGGTAGAAGACAAATCCAGTGCCTATCTATTTCCAGCACCCCCACACTTTTTAGCTCTGAATTAATTCAATCAGGCAATGAGAGGCACTTGCAAGATCCTCCATGGTTTTCTAAAGTAAATACTGCTCAGCATTCTGTGTTCAAGCAGCAAAGTGCTTTCCCTCACATTTATAGAAAATCTGTACCCTCCCTTGTGCAACTCCCATGGCTGAGTGCAGGACCAGCACCTAATTTATCCTTGTTTCTCCTACATGCCTAGCAAATAGCACGGACTCAATAAACATTTGTAGAAGACGGAATGACTTTTCAATAAAAAGGATTTTGCAATTTACCTGCAGACCCAGAACAGAAAATGAACAAGACAATCCATTCTCCTCACAACAGCAATAAATGGAGATATGCATGTACTTGTTTCTAATTGATTTTCATTTCCCTCTGTAGGATGTAGGAATCCCGCAGAACGCTGATCTTCCCCATGGCTCACAATGCTGCAGAAACAGCCGTTGCGGGTCCTTTTGTCTCACCATGTGCCAGGTACTGTGCTGAAGTGCTTCATTAAACCCTCAAAACACTTTTAGAGTACTTTTGTTTCCCTTTTGTGCTGAAAATGGGGATTCTGAGAGGGAAAAGAACTTGTCCTAGGCTATATGGCTTGTAAATGATGAAGCTTAGAGTCAAACTCAGCTGCAAGGCCACTCAGCTGTGTCTTCTTATCCATCAGCTAAGCACTCAAGTTGCTGACAGGAAACTGAAGTCTTAGGGCAAAACCATGGGTCCTTGGCATCAGCGGGAGGCTTCATCGAGCCGCTCTTTGGATAGTTTTGTCTCAGGTTTGCATGGGTGAACATATTTCAACCAGGTCAGCCCTAACTCCAGGGCTGTGGAGGACCCCTCGGCAGAGCGCAGGCTGGGGAAATCAGGAACAGCAGTCATGACAGCTCTTTTGTATCCCTAAATCTGACCAGTGTTAACCCACTGGCAGCTCACAGCATGATATTATTCCAGAAAAGCTAGGCACAGTTCATGAATGGTTAGAGGGGCATATACATCCATGTGAAAGACTTAATGCTCTGCCTTTCACTTGCTAAGTACTCAATAAAGGCCAATAGTTAGCTATAGCTGCCCTGAACTTAGGACTGAGCTGGCTGAAATTCTGGTCACTCTCTAAATGGGAATTTAGGATCCACAACCCTGTCGGTGCACTGAGACTCAGGATTCAGCATCAGAGCTTCAACTAAAGAGGCAAAGAATGGATGGCTTAATAGGGCATTTGTAATGCAGATACCATCTATCTCCTCAGCTGTCTGTCTCTCATAATATACCAGAATTCTAGCTTGGCCACATGGAAAAATGCTCAGTCATTCCTAAGGACCAATTACGCTCTCACCACAGGACCTTTGCACAGTGCAATTTCCACTATTTGGAATCCTCTTCCCCATCTTTTCTCTGGCTGGTTGCTAGTCAACCTTCGAATCTCAGCTTCTTGGTTACTTCATTGAGTCATTCGTTCTATCATGATCGGGCTATTTAATTAAGTGCCTCTAATGGAGTAGACACTAGAAGATGTGCTGGAAATACAAAGGTGAACAAAGTCATATATGGCCTCTTATCTCGTAGCTTGCATTCTAATAGAGGCAACAGATATTTAAAAAATAAATATGTTATTAAAAGTGCAATTATACATCTATACTAATAGGTTGAGAAAACCAATTACAACCATTGAACCCCTAAGATAAGACCACATTGGTGCACTACTCAATTCTTGCAAATGTGCAGAAAATGAGTGGCATGCACTAAACTCAAGTAGACATGTGGGAGAGAGACCAGATAAAGTGGGAACTTGGACTTGATGATCTCTGTGGTCTCCCCAGTTCTATGACTTGTAGGTCACACTGACTGGTTCTTTGGGCTAAAGAAAGTGTACTCAAAGAAGCCCCCAAAGCAAATGGAAGTTCACTCATTTCCCCAAGTTTGGTAGAAAATGAAATCCTCTACTTGATCATTTCCGAGATCACTTTTAAAATAGAATCATGTGTCTCTTCCAAAAGTTGTTTTCACTTTTCAGCAGCTCATGGAAACCACAGGCCATTCATGTGGTCAAAGAAAGGCAAAGAATGAGCTTGCGAATGCAACTGAGAAGATGCCTGAAGGAAACGGTGAGTTGAGGTTTTTTTCTTCCAAAGAATTGTCAGTTTGCCCTTCCATGTTCGTCGGTGCCAGAGGCCCCGGGACTAGAGAAGGTAACTGAACATTACCGTGAAATCTAGCACACTGAACGCCTGTGCCGTGCTCATGCTGTACCTGTGACAGCACAGAGTCCCACGCGGGGATTCAGACACAGCTAGACACTTTTTTCCAAATCAGTGCTGTCATTTTCCTGTCAACAGTTTAGTTGACTTGATTGTTGTAAAAAGAGAAAATTCAAATCCCACTGTGTGGGCTGCTCCATGTGACTGCCATCAAAGGCAGCAAAGAATGTTCTGTGTTCTCGCCCCGCGCACACTGAGAACGAGTCAGCCTTTCTTCGTCTTCATCTTGTTTGTCAGAACCACACCTGACACTCCCTGCAACATGTGTACATGTGCTGAGAGCTTCAACAACAAGAAGCTGCAGGGGCAGCCGGGACCCATGTGGCTCAGTTGGTTGGGTGACCTCCCACAAAGCAAAAGGTCACTGGTTCGATTCCTGGTCAAGGCACATGCGTGGATTGTAGTTTTGGTCCCTGGATGGTTGTTTGGTTCCTAGAGGGATGTTTCTCTCCCTCTATTTCACCTTCCCTCCCCCTCTCTCTAAAAGTAAATAAATTTAAAAATCTTAAAAAACAGGAAAGAAGCTTCAGGGGCAGGTGGCTGAGGGAAGAGAGAGCAAAGTAGGGAAAAAGGGAAGAGTGGGACAGGTATTTTTCAACTTAAAATTTAAGTATGGAAACCTTTTTTTTTTTTTTTAAGTCCAAAAAAGCCGTGAACACAGCTTTGGGAAGACATGTAGACATGTCTTTGGGAAGACACAGTAGACAATATCTTTTTTTTTCTTTCATTTATTATGTGAATCAGTGCTTCCCCATATGCAGTGCCAGAAGCAGCAGCATCCACATTGTCTGGAAACTTGTTAGAAACGCAGACTCTCAGGACCCACTGTGGACCTACAGATTTAAACACTCTGGGGACCAGCCTTGCAATCAGGGCATTAACCAGCCTTCCAGGGGTTTTGCTGCAGCTCCGTTCTTCATCCAAGGCAGCCGACTTTCATGGCCCCGCTCCACTCGTGATTTAGATGCTAAGTTTCCATGATGCTCAGGATATCTCAGTATCGGGCAACTTATTTAAAACCAAGGTGGGTCCTGAGTATTAGTATATATCTTATAAGCTCCTTGGCTAATTCTCATGTGCAACCAGTGCTGAGATCCAGCAGTCTCTAAAGTTCTCCTTCCTCTAGTTTGGTCAGTTCTGGCATTGTAACAATCCTCTCTTTCCCCTTGAGGTTGACGTCACAGCACGTGGGTTTAGTAGGTGGGATCCTGTAGATCAGGGCATGACTAACACAGTCTTCTCTAAGTCAGAGATGCAAGAAGAGGAAATAACCCTCATCCCTATTCGCAAGGTCTAAAGCTCTGGATGCTTGGAGAGGTTCAGCCTCCCTGCTCCCTGGGCCTCAGCTCTGCTGTTGAACCCCTAGGTTTTCCCAGCCATTCACAGCTCTGCCTATCAGTTGACTGCAAGGGTGAATATTTAAACATTTTCCCCTGCTCATACTGCACTGAGATCATTGCACAGTCACTCAGCTGAGAAGCAGTAGGGTCAAGGGGTGAAGACTGTAGATTTATTTACTCAGCTCCTTCTGCACAGAGCTTCCTGTGTGCCAGGTAGGGCTTTACAGGCTCTAGAAACACCATCTCAGTCGATGTGCATTGTGACCTCTGTGAGGTGAGTACTGATTTATCCTCATTTCTCAGATGAAAGAACTGAGGCACAGAGTAGCTGTGTAACTGCCTGAAGTCACACAGCAAGTAAACAGCCAAGACAAGATTTGAATGTGCATTGTCTGGCTTCAGCGTTCACAGTTTTAATTCCTGCCCTGTGCTGCAAGACAGTAGTGGGTCTGGAAGCTGAAAGGAGAGAAGGAAGGGGAACATCCCATACTAAGTAGTTACTCTTTGTCACACACTATGCGGGGCACCTTACAGGCATCGCATTTTACCCTCCCAACATCACGTTCCCATCATGAAGACGGTCTCAGGAATGGAGGCTCTGAAAGATCAAGTGACTTTACTAAAGGTTATCCATCTAGTAATTGGAGACTGTGGCTCAGAAAGGCTACGTACTAGCAACTGGGAGTGCAGGGATTAAACCCAAGCCTCCTTGTCGCAAAGCCCAGCTTCTTTGTTATTGAGCACCAAAACAGTTCAATAGGAATGAGACACATCAGATGCTGCAGAGCAAAGGGAAGCTCCTGGATCCCATCCTGATTCAGTCCTGGAGCTGCCACTTAACCCAGTCAAGCCTCAGATTTCTCTTCCTTAAACTAGGGATGGTAATATCTACTCCATGAGGCCAAGTGTGGGTCCAAGGAGGTAACATATATCATGTGACTTACCAGAGATGACCCAAAGCGGTGCTCCCTAAGCTGGCTTCTTCCCCAGTGCCCTCAAAGCCACCTCTTCTGGGAAGCCTTCCCGAAGATGTTAATGTCTCCTGCTTTGCCCCCAAACTCACACACACTACTGCTCAACCATCTTCCACTCTAAGCTGTGATTCTTCTTCTCTCCCTTTCCCTTTCCTCTCATTCTTTGGGCATAGAAATGTATTTCTCAAAGAGCCACTGGAGCCCTACGAAAGTTAGGTCAATGTGCAAGTCCCCCCAAAGGCAGTTTGCAGATGCTCCCTGGGCTGGGCTGGGCTGAGGTGGACCTCCCACCCATGCACACCTGCCAGCAGAGGCCAGCTCCCAAGAATCTGGTCAGCTGTGGGAAAATAGGCAGGTACATGAAGCGATCTGGCAAGAATGACTCCCACCATCCAGCATGACCCCAGCTCCCTACTTGGTGCTTGAAACCCTTGGTCTTAGCACAGCTGGCTTTCCTACGGACCAGTCACCACTGGGCACAGCCAGCAGCTTCAGGACTGAGGGGGGCAGGGAGGTGACTTCAGCTTTCTCTGAGGAGGTGGTCCCATGAGCACTGGGGCCTACTGCAGTGACACCCCAGTCACAGGCCAGCCATTTGCTCTGGACAAAAGGGAAGTCAGTCTGGTTTCACTTCATGGCTTGTTGGAGGGTAAAACAACATGGGGTGTTTTTGTTCGAGCAGTTAGAGAGGCAGCCCCAAGACAGGGAGTTGGAGAAACAGAGGTGGGCCTTAGGGACAGACTGTAGGAGGTCCCCTCTTTCAGAACCAGACCCAGAGCAGGGTGGCTCTGGAGGAAGCCCTGTCACACAGGAGCAGAGAACTGAGTCCTGATTCTCCTCCTGCTATCTGAGTGAGCCCCTTCCACCTGGAGCTGCCCATACGGACAGGAAGGGCCGAGCACAGCATCCTGAGGTCCTACCTGAGGCAGCTCTGCATATGGGGAAAGGGGAATATGGGCTTTTTAAAAAAATGGGACACGATCGATAAAAAGAGCTGCATGTATTTAATGTATGCACCTCGGTGAGTGTGAAAATAAGTATATACTCATGAAATGGTCACTGCAAACTTAATTATCACCTCTAAAATGTCCTCCTTTCCTCTTTTTATTCTTTGCGATAACATTTAATATGAGACCTGCCCGCTTCATAAATTTGTAAGTAGACGACGATACAGTATTGTTCACTACAGGCTCTGTGCCATAGGGGAATCTTCAGGCCTTAGCCATCCTGCATAACTGAAACCGTGCCCCTGCCAGCCTCTGGTAACCACCATTCTCCTTCGCTTCTGTGAGTGTGACTACTTCAGATTCCTGATTTAAGGGGACTGTGTAGGACTTGTTTATCTTTGTCTGCCTTATTTCACTTAGCATAACGTCCCTCAGGTTCAGCCTGTTTAGCAAAGGGCAGGACTTCCTTCCTTTTAAAGGGTGAAGGCTATTCCATTGTATGCCTGTACCACACATTGTTCATCCATTCATCATCTGCTCACGGACATTTAGGTTGTTTCCACGCCTTTGCTATTGCGAATAATGCTGCAGGGAACACAGGAATGCAGATACCGCCTCAAGATCCTGATTTCCCTTCTTTTGGGTGAAAAGTGGAATTTCTGGGGCATATGGGAGTTCTAGTTTTAATTGTTTGAGGAACCTCCATACTGTTTTCCATAATGGTTGTGCCAGTTTACATTTCCACCAACAGCATACAAAGGTTCCAGTTTCTCCACATCCTCTCCAACAGGTATCTTTTTTTTAATCTTTTAAATAATAGACATCCTAACAGGTATGAGGTGATATCTCATTGTGGTTTTGCTTTGCACTTCCCTGATGATTAGTGATGTTGAGAACATTTTGAGTCAGGCAAACTTGAATTTGAAACCTTGATATAGTGATGGACTGTGTAACTTTGGAAAGATACTTCACGTCTCTGAGCCTCAGTGGTGTCACCTGTAAAACAGAGAATGGGCTAACAATGCAAAGTGTTGGCTAGTACAGACTGAAGTACGTAGTGCTGTGCTGGGCACAGAGCAGATACTCAGTAATCTTAGGGCCCTGTTGCTCTTCTTACATTAGAGAATGCACAGGCTGTGTTATGGTCTTCAGCCTACTCATTGGGGTTAAAGCAGACTTTTCTCAGGCCCTCAGGGATTTGTGATGGTCCACTGCAGGGCAGGTAGCTGGTTTGGAAGGGTACAATTTACGGCTAGGATTTCCCACTGCCCTACCTTGGGGCAGGCACAGCAAAGAGTACAGGCAACTGGAGTGTGAGTATCTATATTGTTCATTTTTTAAATTTTGTGTATATTGAAGTTTTAACATTTTGAAAAACCTTTCTGGCTGGGGAGAGACTGCCCTTCCCTGGCCATTGATATGCTAACTAACCAATCCAGAGCCAGACTTGCCTGCTGGTCCACACACCCCAGGAAGCATATTCCTCTACCTTAACCAGCCCAGGGCCAACACCAGGCAGTAGAGACAATCCCTACGGCTCGAACCCACTGAAACTGTTCAAACCAGCACTCCTAGTCTGCACACCTGCCCTGCCTGGCTTTGGCTTTTTTGCAGACACCTCAACAAAAGCCATGGCTTAAGGCTTCCTCTGCTCTTGTCTTCTGCCTCCTGATCTCCCTAGCATTTCCCGAGTGGCCCTGCACGGCATGTTGTGCCTCTGTCTCTAGGAGCTATGACTGTAATAAATCTGGTTTTCTTGTCCCTCTCCTCTGTCTCCTTTTGGCTACATCTGACTGACCATCTCATAAAAGAATACAAAACAGCATCCCTGGCTTGCCCTGGGAGTTGAGGGGTTTGTGCAGTGTATAATTTGCCCAACTGCACATGGTAACGCCACTGAAAAGCCCTCCCAGGATCCTACCAAGTCCGTGTCTGTCAACAGTCTCACTCTCCAACTAACAGAGCCCGTGGGCAGTCACAGGGCCTCCCACTGCCCAAGAGCTGGACTCCGGCAATCATGTGGCTAGATTCCCGGCCATGGAGCTAGTCCAGCTCACCAGATGGCGAAGTCCCCTCACCAGGGCTCTGAGTCATGGTGGCCACAGGCAGTTCCAGGCTGGCTGCCTTCCACGCAGTGCATCTGGGTAAATTTCCTGGATGACCACACTCACACAATGGGGTGCTGGATTCATATTTCCAGCCAAATTACGATTTGCACCCACTGTCTGGAGCTGTGGTTTTGATAAATGCATCTATTTCAACCCAAAACTTGTTCGGTAGGGTAATCATACAATTTGTTGTATAAATCAGATATTCATTGAGAGTGAAGAGGGATGTTATTAATTATTTTGCCAGCTCAACAAGCCTAAACTGGAAGTGCCCTAGACAAAGTGGGTCACCCTACCTACTAGGGTGTGGGCACCCTAATATTAAGTCAGAGAAAGGAGCTAATAGGGTGGCCAGGAGAGGAGAGCAAAAATGTAGGCATCATGAGACTTGAATCTTGATCCCTGGATCTACCACCACTCATCACTTGAAGGACCATGGCACAATTATCATGAACTGATAGCCTTATCTCTAAAGTTGGGATAATATTACCTACCTCATAGGGTTGTCAGGAGTGTTAAACAGACACACGGAGAGAACAGTCTGCACAGGACTAGGCACAAAGTGGGGACTTAGGAAGTATAAGCTCGCTTGTCCACTCCCGTCTTCGTCTGTCTACTACATCACCTGAGCCCTGCACACAGGGATTCTGAAACCAGCGTGCAGCAGTGTCCAGCAGGATGTACTGCCCTTACTTAAGATGACGTTTTTCACAACTCAGTGGGCTGACTTTCCTGCCTTTTTCTGAGCGACCCTGTTCATGGAAGTTGCCTCATTAATCAGGCACCTCGCGACAGCAGCCTGCCCTCAGTTTCAGCACCCTTCTGACGTGATCGGCAACTTCACTGAGAGCACCCGCCCCGGGTATGAAACACTCAAGCTCTCAAATCACCACCCTCCCCTGCCAGCCCTCAGAGATCAGACATCCGGACTCTGCAATTTCAAACCCCGGGACTGAGGTTCTGAACTAAGCGGTGCAGAACGCTTCCCAGCTGGAGGATGGCATCAAAAGCTTCCGGATGAGAGTACCTTTAGTAGTCAGTCCTGTAGGAAATGGAAGTGCAGTGCTGGGGTCTCTGGATGGGGATTCCCGCGGGGAAGTTTAGCACTCTCCGCTGACCTCTTCTGCCTCTCCACTCACGGACCCACTCTTTAAAAAGCAGCTCATTCCCCGAAAAATGTTAACAAACATTCAGTTAATTTTCTTTGTAAATGCAACGCGTGTAAAATTATTTCACTTTAATACTGTTTACCAAGCTGTCCCCCTCACTGCAACAGCGACATCGCCAGGTCCCGTGCTCTGTCTTTAATATCTTTTTATCTGGAGCCCGCCACCCCCTGCACAGCACTGACCATGGGAGGTGTTCACAAAATGTGGCAATGAATGGATGAAAATCTCTTCGCATTTTTCCTTCTTTGACACATCTCAGTAAGCCCGTACTCTGTTCCTTTCCTGGTATCCTTTTCACTGTCTTATAAATTTTACTTGTTTATTTGTTGTTCCATTTAGTAAAAATTATGTGCCCCACAAAGAAATCCTTGTGCACTGTGCACATTCACTCTGTGCCACGCATGGTGCTGGGTTCCAGGAACGCTGAATGGCCCAGACACGAATGGCCTGGGGGCATGCCTGACCACACTCAGTAGCCATCTGCGACGGGGCAGGCCACGTGAGCCTTCAGAACATCAGTCGTCACACACGTGTGGTGATGGTGCTCTCCTCAAGGTTGGGGCGAGGAGTGAAGGGTGAGAGCCCACACAGGGCTGGCCGTCCAGCCAGGCGATGACACGCGGTCATCAGACAGGAAGGGAGGACCCCGAGGAGCACCAACAACACAGGCTGGCAGACACTAAGACCTTTGCCAGGTCTCGGGTCACCCGCTGCCTGTCCCACCTGACGGAGGAACCCTGACACAGCTCCCTCCTGTGTCTCCAGGAGAAGAACTAAAGAGGTGAAGATGGGGACTGACTGTCTCCCCAGCTAGCCCATTCTATTTGGAGGCAATTTTGATGGTTTCAAAGGTTCTGTTTATATTGTGCTATGGGTAGCCTCTCTGCAGAGTTTGCCCCTAGGAGGCACGGCACGGAAGAAAGATAGACTTGTGTGTCTCGCACCCTTATCATGACTCCCACATCCTGAATCTTCTCTTTCCCAGCCTGACCGTGCTCAATCCATTCAATTCTTCACTTTGACAAATGAAATACGTCCAGCGGACAGTGGCCTGTAGGGTCAAAATCCTCTTAAATGCGGCAGGGTGGGAGCATCTCTCCCACTTGAGCATCAGCAGTGTTAGATGTCTCCGTGCTCTCGGCCCACTTTTGTCTAACAGAAGCTCGGTTAGCACACTTCTATGAATCAAAGGGTCAAAGTCACACCAAGAGAGCAGGGAGGGCTGTGCTGCTATTCACAACTACAGCGCACAACGTCTTTGCAGTCAGTAAAGGCAACGACAGTCATCCTACTGTTCCCGAGGTTTTGCCACTTGACTTTAGAGCAGCTTAGTGGCCTGACCAGGCTCGCTGTGTGTGCACGCAGGAGACAGATTTCCTGCACGGCCCAGTAAATAGGCAATCTTCCCGAGGCGACAGCTTCCATCTGAGCCGCTGCCACTTTTACTCACAGCAAGTTGTCGCACACGCTGCACTGCACGTTAGAGCTCTCGCGTGCCCACTCTCTGGTGGACAGGCAGGTATGCGTCCTTAACTGTAGCAAAGGTCAGGTGTGCACATGGGCCCATTACTGCCCAGGTTCGGAGGTGCATTACTGGGACAGTATTCGGGCAACACAGTTCGAGGACCAGGGGTTTATGTGTCAGAAGCCTGCGGGGCGGAGGGAGAGGTGGGGGGTTTGGCTTTTGTCTGCCTTTCTCCCCCCACACACCTGCTGCTTTGGGCCACTAAAAATTTATAGGTCACAATCAACAAAAGAGCTAAAGGGAAATCACCCCCAGTTCCAGAGTTCCTGGTCTGCTTCCTCATTCCCAAAAAACTCTGGGCAAGACTGAAGCCATGATTTCCCAAGCACAGCACAGACTCTGAACACTTTAGTAAGCTCTCCTGATATATGAGAGAATGAAATGTCACATTTTGCAGTGGAAGGATCTATTCTGATCTCTATGAAGCTCTTTTAAAAATGTATTATGAAAGCAACACATGTTCATGCCGATTGAAAAGAATGAAATTTGGGAAATATAGAAATCTATAAAAATGTCAACTATGAAGCCATATTTCAGAAATAAATACTCCACATAATTTGACTTACTTTGTTCCAGCAGTTTTTCAGCATGGAGAAACATATCAGTATTAGGTTTTCCACAGAATCAGAATCACACTGAGTATGCCCTGTGTACCCTGATAATATTTTTTCTAAGCTTATATTATGAGTGTTTTTGTGGGTCATGGAAATTCTTTAACATCCTCATTTTGAATGCCTGGGGGACATTCTGTGGTGTGGATATACCATAATGCATTTTAACCAATCCCTGTTTTGCAGGAAATTAGAACGTTATATTATTATATGCCATATTTCAGTGAACATCTTTACACATAGGTCCTTGTAAGCTTCGGAAGGCAGAGTCTAAATCTGGTTTCCTGGCTCCTGTATATTTTGAGTCCAGCTCGTTGTGGGACAAAGTGCAGAAGCTCAGTGTCTGAATGCAGACTGGCTGCCTGTCTGACTAACTCTCTGATTATCTCTTTAAAAGATATTGTCAGTAGACAGGGTTGCACCTTGTATTTTACATGGCAACCCTGCTAGAATGAAGTTACAAGGTCACACAGCCTAGTGAGGTTCCACAGAGAAGATTGGGGAGGCAAAGCAGGAACTCCAGACCCTGTGCTTCACAGAGGGATGACGCTGAGTCCTTGGAGGGCCGCTTCTGCTTTGAAGAGTAATTTCAGCGTGGGGAAATCAAGCACAGTCACTGGCTTAATGGCTTACAAGCTATTTTAAGTAATGAAACTGGCTACATGTCATTCACATTGTGATGATAACATACTCAGTTATTAATTCCACATGCTTAATAAATGTATCTGCCTCTGTGTAATTAAGAACCTCACTACACAGATGCTGTCTGCTTGGAACAGGTAATGTTCATCAATTTAATTTGATCAAACTATTGCCAAGAACCCACTGCTTCCTGGACCCTGTGCTATGTGCTGCAAGAACAGGCATGTCTAAGACCTACCCCGACCTCAAAAAGACCCATCTAGACAGAAAGACCTGTGGACAGCTGTAGCACACTGATGCCTGCCTGGCATCTGGAGGTAGTTGATACATACCTATTGGATGAATGGATGGATGGGTGAATGGGGGTGGATAGGTGGAGTCTTGTGAAGGCAAAATCAGTAAAACATTGTTGAGAGTATAGAGATGAGAGAGCAGGGAAGGCTTCCAAGAGGAGGTGATATTGAAATGATAAATAGGAATTTGCCAGGCAGAGAAATGAGAGCTGGTAAGGGCTGTCTGTTTGAAAAGTTGTGTGGCTGCAAAAGGGAGATGGGCAGGTATGGATGCAGGTAAAAACGCTGGTGGGAGGAGATGATGGGGAAGGATGCTGGAGTTAAACTTTGGCTGATCATGAATGACTTGTTCCGAGGGTTTGGGTTTCCCCAAAAGCAGACCGTAAGATGAGGATTTGTGTGTGCATCGTTTCTTTGAGAACTGACCCCAGAAAGTGAGGTGAAGAAATAGGTTAGTGAGGCAGAGAAGGCGGAAAGCCTGTGAAAAGCCTTACCCAGTGAACAGCTGGAGCTCATCTCTAGCAGGGCCCTTCTGAGAGAACACACCTCATCATTCTCCCACCCAGGGGAGGAAGCTAGGTGTCCGTCACCCAGCTCCCATCACTGACTTGCTGAGGGATACTCTCGGGGGCCTTAACTCCCAGAAACTTCCAGCCTGTCCTAAGCAAGGGCCAAGTTGCAGAAAACGACCTCAGGCAGAGAGCTGCAGGTATCTGCTGGCTAAACGGGGACTGTCTGCACTGACCTCAGGGATGGGCATGGTGGGCATCGAGGTGTCTGCCACAAAGCCTAGTGGGTAACAGGCTAGATCTCAGCAAGCCAACTGTGTGGTTAGACAAGATAATAACCCTCTTTCAATGACTTGATACCACCAGCACTCCCTTCCTGGGGTGTTTGCTGTTTCCTGAAATCTGCAATGTGCTTCTTTCTTGCTTTTCATATAATTGCCTCCTTGTCTCTGCTTAAATATCACCTATTCAGTGAGGTCATCTTTGATGATTCAATACACAGTGCGTCTTTCTCCCTGTTTATTCTCTGTGATAGCATCTCGATCGTGGAGATACACACACACACATACACACATACACTTATATTTTTGATCCTTTATAATATATACATACACACATTTATCCATATTTATAAAATATACACCTGTGCATTATTTATACATATAAAATACATCTGTGTGTGTGTGTATATCTGTAGATAGATAGATATTTGTTTGGTATTCATTTGGCTATGTGCCTGTCTCCTTTATTTGCCATTGCATAGTAGACACCCAGCATGCGACCTGACACAGTAATTGTTCAATAAAGACCCATCAGGTGACAAATAGAGTTGATCACTTGCCTCACGCACTTTCTGGCAGAGGAAGGCTGGTCTCCTCCATTTTCCCATCTCCCTTGCCCCAGTCTCCAAGGCCCTGTCATCTCTCCATGCTGTGGAGTTGGGTGGCTAGGGGAGGTCTCTGAACATCTGGGAGCACGGCTGGCCTCTGCTTGGCCCTGGGAAGGGGAGTCTAGGTCTTGGCATTGAACACACAGCCATTTTCTCATCACAGAGACGAGCTCTAGAGAATAGGGCTCCTTTTAGTCGCTGTTCTTGAGGCTTAAAATATTTGCCCTCCTTAGTGAATTCCTGGCTGATACATCGCCTAATCACCTCAAATCCAGGTTTTCAGACTCACTTGTGTAATTAATTTCCTGGAAGGTTTAAAACTTTTTTGGGGAGAACCTAGGGGCCCCTGGGAAGTAAGGATTTCAAGATAAAATCCATACCTGCTAGATCTGACAAGCCTACTGGGACTGACCCTCCCTTTGCTGAGGCTCTGAAGAAAGAGGAACGACGTGCCCACCCTCTGAGCCGGGTGGCTTTGCTCAGACCCACCGCCTGGCCCTGCTCCACAAACTTCACCCCTGCCCACCTGGCTCCTCAGAGGCCAACATGACCCTGTATGCCATCAGAAAAGACAGCTTGTAGCAAGGTCGCTCTGATGCTCCAAAAATAGGCGAGTGGGCAGAAGCAGTGAGCAGATGGGTGGACCTGTACCTGCTGTCTCCTTCCTCATCTGCTGACCTACCTTAGTGGTTTACCACATAGGTTTTGAGAAAGACCCGTCCAAGTGTGAATCCTACCTCCATCTTCTTTGCCAACCATGTGGCCTTGAGTAAGTGACTTCGCCTCAGCAAGCCTGTTTCCTACATCTCAGAACAGTTGAAACCTCATCGGTTGTTGTGAGCATGTCAGTAATGTAATGAGTGCCAGGCATTGGCAGAATGCTTGTGAAAAGTTAGCAATAAAAATGCATTTTCATGCTTGATTTTGCATATGTAGTAAACCTAAAAATTTGAAAAATAAAATTTGACAATTTTAAATTTAAAAAAATTGGCACTATGTATTATCTTGGCTCTGATTCATCCATCAGTACATCTAATCAGAGTTGTAAATATTCATAACTGGGAGCTAGGGGGTAGGGAGAAGGAAGAGTCTTGTGCAGCCAGCCAGCAGGTGGGTCAGGGCTCTCGTGATTTAGCCCTGTCTGCCTGTGTCACTGGTCACTCACTACCTACCCGATATTTGCAGCTGCATGCTTTCCTCAGGCTTTGTGCCATGTTTTCTGGCAACTTTTTATCCTTAAGAATTCTGCTGACATATGATCCCTCCCCCATGAAGAATTAATTATTCTTTTCCAGAGAATTCTATTGCTTCAGTTAGTACAGACTCCACACTCCACTTCACAGTTAGTGGCTTATCCATCTCCTCCACATAATGTGGAGTCCTCCCAGTGCAAGGACTGTCTCCCCCGGCCCTGTCTCCTTAGGGCGCCATGCAGGGTCAAGCACAGAGTGGCCACCCATATATATGGATCAGTTTCAACTGACCCTCAGGTTCATTTGGCTCCAGAAAGAGTTTTCAACATTTTTCCTTAGAAAAGAGTAGCCAGCCTGATTTTGAAAGCCCTTGGTCACTTCGCTGATGGATATAGTCTTGGGTGTCACTGTGGCCCTCAGAAAAAGTGCAGCCCAGACTTGAAACTCCTATTTTGAACCACATTCCAACCCCTTGCTGAGCTCAGGACAATGGGCTCCTGAGGAATCAGCCTCCAGGCTCTTCCTGTCCCCAGGAGGAGCTCCCTGCCTTCCTCCCTCCTTCTCAGAACGATGAAGCCTGGCTGGAAAAGGCAGGGAGTCCAGCAGACAGGCTGGCAGCTTGATGGAACTGTCTGTTAGCTCTCTGATATACAGGGCATTCCTGTACACCTGCCTCCGTCTGAATGTGGCCTAGACATTTCTGGGCGAGAACAGAAGGCAGTTGTTTATCCCTCCACTGCCCCAAGGCTGGGTCAGAGGGTTTGAGGATTCATCATATGCAGTGGGTCAAGAGGGGGCGTACAAATGGGCACGCCTGCCTGGTGTCAGAGCTATATAAGAGCATTTGGAGACACTCATGCAAAACATGTTATGTCTCACAGGAGGGCCTCTGACTTAACGGTTACGTTTTAAATCTGTGTATCTTGCTTCAGGTTTGAGACTGGAGTTATTGTGACCCCAGTTTAAGCTGAAGATGGACAGAGAAGAAACAGTGCAAAAACAAGCATGCTTGTGTAATTTGAATTCTTGCCTCCTGAAATCCATGCTGGGTACGAAAACAACATCATTTCCAGTAGTAGAGTTAAAAATAGCTAAGTAGGTATTATATGCCAGACCATGTACTGACTGCTTGATACATGTTAGTTTCCTCATTTTACAAATGAGAACGAGGGTCAGGGTTTGAGCCCACGTGTGCCACCTCCCGAGCCCTGGCCACCACACTGCACCACTGCATGAGCCAACAAGCTAGTATGCACAACTGAATGCCTGCTACGAGCTGAGGGACATGGACTTGTGTGCTAGACAGACTTTATGGACACAAAATAAAAAATAAAACCAAGGAGTATAAATAGCACCCTTCGTGTCCAAATACTCCTTGTGTGTTGAATTGTTGTTTTACACAGAAGTGTGTTACTGGTGCTCTCTAACTACTGACTTCATGCTCCAGCAAGAAGTCAGCCCTTTCACACACTGGGCGAGCAGCCAGAGAAGCAGGGCATCAGAAAGCCCAAAAGTGGATGAGTTCACAGGTCTGGTGTTGAGAGATTTTGAAATAACCATTCATTCTAGTGTGACAGAGAACAAGTGCCATTTTATGAAGATTACCCCGCTCACCCTCCTCCTCACACAATAAGCTGGGTTGCACATCTGCTTTTATTTGCAAACATGAAAACACGTACAAGTTAATTATTCCACTGCCTATTATCTCCAAGGCTCGGTATTATTTGTACATAACCATGGGCACTGCATGCCTACGCAGAGCTGGCATTGTGCTGAGGATGCTCTCCATTGTCTCGTTAACTGCACCACACCCTTAGGAGGGCAGTGCTCTTTGGCCAATTTTACACACAAGGAAATTAAGGCGTAGAGAGATTAAGCAACTTGGAAGATCAGGGGATCACTTTGTAAAGTATATGACTGTCCAGCCACTATGCTGCACACCTGAAACTAATACAGAATAATATTGAACATAAACTGTAATGGAAAAATAAAATTAAAAAAAAAACAACTTGGTTAATCACCAAGTAAGTTGTTGAATCTGAGAGGCAAATACAGGTGGGTCTGACTTCCAGGACTCTAAACATCTATGCCATAATAAGCGTAAACTACAAGTACAGATAGAGAGGATTAAAATGAATACAAACAAATTCCTTCAATCTACATTTAATGTGCATTCCAGAGCACCACCACACAATGACAGTGATATCTAATTCCTAGTGGACTTCTGAGTGTCAGGCTCTGTTCTAAGTTCTCTGTATCTCTGGCTCTCAAACTTGGACATGCACTCCCAGTGGGGTTGTTAAAACACAGGTTGTTAGCCCACCCCAGACTTTCTGATCCCATAGTAGGTCTCGGCTGGGGACAAAGAACATGTATTTCTAACAAGTTCCCAGATGACCCTGATGGTCCTGGGACCACACTCTGGAAATCACTGCTTTACGTGAATTAACTCAGTGAACACTCACATCCGCATTTTAATCCTCGTTATAAAGGTGAGGAAACTGAGGTTCTGCGAGATTAAGTAATTTGCCTAAATAAAGAGAAATATACTTTTGATCTTTTATTTGAGCTTCTCTCCTTTGAGCTGAGCCCAGAATAACTTTACTTCTCTCTCCAGCAAATCCCACCATAGAGGGTTAAAGCCTAGGGCCTGGGTGAACCAGCTCAGGGCCATGCTGGAAGGTTATTTAGGCTGACATACATCCCGGGTTTATTAATACCAAGAGGAGCCCAAATGGTTGAGTTAGAAACAAGCACTCACCAGCTCCCTCGCCTACCCACTTATTCAACCCCTAGAATGTATTAGCTGCTTCTGGGTGCTCAGCAGAGTTCCAGACAATAGGGAGGGTTCTCAGAAAGACGGTAAGCTCACCCTGAACTAAGTGAGCATAAGGCTGAGAAGCAAGGTCTAAATAAGGGCCATCATTGGGGAATTCAACCAATGGACCAGCTAGGCGAGCAGTTTTGTGTGGGCTGCAGATATGATACCCAATAATCAAAATGATCATCACAATAATTGTCATTGGCCTGGATCCCTGGAAAAGGACTCTGACTGGAGGGTGCTTACTGGGGAGTACTCTTGAGCACAGCATCCGCAAAGGACCAAGGGAAGGAAGACTGGGCAGAGAGAGAAGCTGAGCTGTAATTGTTGTAAGAGATGCTTTTAGCCAGTCCCACAAGGAGCTCCAAAGCTGGACTGCTGCTTCAGAGTTGTTTCCATTCAGGAAGGGAACTGGGCACTTGTAGTCCTGCATCCAACAGTGATTAGATGCGGGCTACCCCTTGAGCAAGGCAGCTCTCTTCCCCTGGGGGCAATTACTGGAGAGGGATACAGCTGTGAGTCATCAGGAGCCAAGAATCTGGCAGCTGGGAGAAATGAATACTTTAGTCCTGAAGGGTGTTCTGGATAGCGCATCCCAGCCTCCACTACAGTTCTATTAGGTAACATTTATTGAGTACTTATTATGTTCAAGCATTGTTTAAAGGTTCTTACACATACTGATTTATTTGAGACTCCCAATACTATGAGCTAAGTGTAACAGCTGTGTTAAACATGAGGAAACTAAAGCACAGCTAATTAATAAGTCGTAGAAATCAGGATTCAAGTCCAGGAGTCTCCTCCAAAGACTGAATGCTTAACAACTGCTGCTGACTGTTCCTCTGACTCCCTAAGAATTTAAACAGGAGGATCACGGTGGGGGCAAAGAGGAGGGGGTGCTGGCGGGACGAGTAATACATAAGGATGTTTTCATCTATGACGTAGACTGACAGCATCACAAGGGATTCTGCTGAGTGTATCATGGGGAAGCTGTCGGGCGGGCACAGTCAGAGTAACCGGTGGCCAGCCTGCGGGCTAGGATACCCAGGCCATGGCTGACAGCCTGGTGGGTGCCCATGAGAACGGACAAGGCTGCTTCTTGCTGGGCATCTCATCTTTCCCCGCTGAACTCATTTTTCATCCTACTCAGGACAATAATATTCTGAAAAGCAACTGCAGCCTTTTGTGTGTGTCACTGGGGAAGTGGATGGGTCCCTGGAGTCACAGACCCTCAGCAAAGACTAGTCCTTGTGTTTCGAGTTCTTGGGGCATGTCTGAGGCATGGAACTATGGAGCTGAATTTTCCTTAAAGTCTAATCATGTCTTATGTGTTTGAGGAAATTGATGTTTGGAGAGGGGCTTGTGTGACAGCCCCACTAACACGTGAGAATGCTGGGCAGCCAGCTGTCGGGAAGACACGTGGAGGGAGCAGAGATTGGCTTTATCTGCCCCTTGCTCCCAAGTTTCAACAACCAGCTGCCAGTTGGCTGTCCTATTTGCTGCTCTTTTGATTCTGGCTATAAATGCCAAAGAATCACTGAGTAATATTTTCTAATCAGATAATGATAATAAGAACTTGGTGATAACAGTAGTAATAATAGCAACTGGCATATGAGTTTGCTTTGTGTCAGATAGTATGCAAAGCCCCTTACATAATCCTCTTGTAAAACACTATAAAAACTTAGAGCTAGGTGTTACACTGAGTTTTACAGATGAAGAAACAAGGTCCACAGAAGTTAAAATAACTTGTTCAAGCTCTCTCACCTGGAAGCCAGAGAACAGAAGATGAAAACCAGCTCTGGGTTTCCAGAATCTAGCTCCATAACTTAAATGCTGCCCTTTGTGTCCCCTTTCTTTCTCTATTCTCTTTCTTCCTTCATTTCCTCTACAAATATTTTTCAAGCAACACCAGTGTGCTGGGCCCTGGACTCAGTGCTCAGGATTCAGGGATAATGAGATTGCACCATCCCTGCCTTCCTGGACATGGCAGCTTGGGGTTTAATTGCAGCTGGATTTTAATTTCATCAAGGGCAACTCTAGTGCTGAACCTGATAGACCCTTCAAGAAGTTGGCCGTGTCAGTGGGAACTCCTTTCTTCCTCCTGAGGATCCCTCAGCTCCTGGGCAACCCCTGGTTGTCCTCAGTACCCAGGGAAGAAAGCCCACCAATTAATCCCATGGAGTGAGATCTATTCCAGCTCACTCTAAGTAGAATCAGGGCTCCTTTCAGCACTGCCTACCTGTCAGCACAGCCCTGTCCTTAAAACCACGGGCTCTGTATCCAAAGAGTTCATACACCAGCTCATCCTCTCCATAGTTATGTGAGCTGGAGCAAGTTACTCAACTTCTATGTGTCTCAGTTTCCTCCATTAAAATGAGGATGTAACAGTACTGCTCAAAGAGAGGATATGGAAATTACTGGGCCAATCTATTTTACCTCCTAGCCCCTTGTGAACTGATATATTAATTCAATTAACAAGGAATGAATGAATCCTGTCTCAGAGGCCCAATTTAACCTTTATAATGTTTATGATAAAGATTGTTCCTGTGACCCAGTCATGATTTACTCTAAAGGAGTTAAAAGCACCTAGAATAAAAATTAAGTGAGGCTTTCACAGGCATAGACAAAGCTTGGAAGAAGTCTTTTTAGATATATTTCATTCTAACCTTAGACATATTACTGACCTGTGAGAAGTCCAGGCATTGGCTGCCAGCATCAGAGGTTATAGCCAGGAGGGAAGTGGGCCCTTGCTTCATGACTTATCTCTGGAGCATTTTTGTCATTTAGGAAGGAGAGGACCTGATTCTTGGGGTCATCAGTCAGAGAACACAGGTCTTATCTATTCCAGCAAGTCCCCAGGCCATAACCCTTCCCGCAGATGCTGAGATACAGTTCATCCTCATCCCTTCGATTGTTCATGAAGGATGAGATAGATCCACTTTGTTTTCTTTACATTTTCAGAGGTTCCATTTCCTAAAGTTGCAGGCCCCTGGTGACAGTGAGGTCTTGCTACAGTGAAGTGCCCTTTATCCAGGGACACAGGGTGGGGCACAGCAGAAAAAATGAGGGTGGTGCAGACATTTCTGAGGCCATGGCTGTGGTTTAGTGCTAAGGACACTGGATCAGAAACTCCTGGCACCGGGTATTTGGGCTCAAATATGAACCCCTACTCATTAACATCACAGCCTTAAAAACAGCACTGAACCTCTTAATTAACCTGGAAAATTATAATAGCTAAATTTCACTGGTGGTTTATCATATGCCAAGCCTGTCCCAAGGTCCTAAGTACCATATGAGGCTGCCCCTCCTATCATCCCACTTTACAGACGAGGAAAATGAGTCTAAAGTGGTTGGGAAGGTGGGACTGGGATTAAACTCAAGGAGCCTCCCTCTAGAACTCGTGATCTGATCTCTTCTCTGTCACGTGCTACCCAACAGGGGAGGGTTGCTGTAAGGACTAAATGGCTAATGTTCTCAAAGTGTCTAGTCCACAGCTGATGTCTGACACAAGTTGGTGTCCGCCTTTGTTTCCTTTCTGCTCTGAGATCCCATGCACATGCCTGCTAGTCCAGGTGCTGAAGGATATAGACTGAGCACAGATGGACATGGGATGATGGAGGGGATGCTGGCTGTGGCAGCCACAGGGGCCATGAAGAGGGGACATCATTCAACTAACAACACACATCAGATACAGACCAAAAGATCTGGGAAGAGTGTTCAGAAGGTGGGATGGCATGAGCAAGGGCACCACAGACTGCTTAATAGATTGAAATTCACAAGACCACTAGGAAAGTTCCCTCCCCGCCCCCCAACCCCCAGGGATTAATGTAGTAACAGGGCCTTCCTTAGCTCAGAAGATAATTCCTCTAGAGCATAGAAAAAATGACTTGCAACAGCTTTTTGATTGACAAATGTTTACTACATTTATTATGTGGCAGGAAACAGGCACAAAAAGAGTCAAACCAAGTTGCCCTGACAGAGGGGCTTATTGGTTGAGGGAGAGGAAAAGATGAGTAAACCCACGATGAGTAACAGTGATGGCAACAGCTAACAGTTACGGTATGCCTGGTCCTATGTTGAGTGCTTCCTAAATGTAAGCTCATTGAACATGCATAGAAACCCTTGACTGAGGAATAAATGTATTGTTATTCTTCTCATTATGTGAATGAGGAAAGGAGAAGTTGAGTGCCTTGCTCAAGGGGTGGGCTTTGGCTGTAGACAGTCTGACTCCAGGGCCCTTGCACTTGCCGTCACTCTCAGGAGAGCAGAGGCAGATGGGAGGTGCAGCCCGGAGAGATGGAAGAGCCACAGGCCCTGTGCGTGGGGTAAAGGGAACGCCAGCTGCTATAACAAGTAACCTGTGGGACGCCAGTGGTTACAATAATAGGGGTTTCTCTCTTCTTTCTTCTCACATGAAGTCTGCTTGGCAGTGAGGCAGGGGTAGGACAGAGGATGGAAGTACAGTTATTGAGGTTGCTGGGAGGGTGCAGGCTCTGCCACCTTCACATGTGCTGTCCAGGTCAACCTTGGCATCTGCCAGAAAACTGGGAAGAGAGAGCATGGAGGATCTCGCAAGATGGGCAGGCCTGGAAGTGATGCGTTTCACAGGGCCGCTGCCCTCACCTGTTGGTGTGAGCTCAGATGCATAGCCCCAGGTAGATGGAGGGGCAGGGGTGGGGTTGGTGGCTTAAAAAAGTAGTCCCTGGCTGAGCAGCCCCCTACCAGCAGCAACTCTGTCTACAGAAGGAGAGCAGAGAGCTTGGGGGCAGCCATCTCAGCCATTCCCCTATGGAAGCTGAGAGAGAGAGAGAGAGAGGGAGAGACACCAGATGATGAGGGCCACTTGTGCCAAGAAATTAAGAACTTTATCTCGACAACAGTGGGAGACTGTGTCAGTTATAAGCTGGGAGTGACAAGAGCAGGTCGATATGTTGGGAAAACCACTCTGGCTGTGAGTGAAGAGTTGGTTTGAAGAGGAAACTGTGGGCAGGAAGCCCGTTAAGTGTGTGCAGCAGTAATCTGGATGAGAGACACTGGGGCCAAAAGTAAAACAACAGTCCAGGGGACAGGGAGAGGCAGGAAGGCATAAGAAATGTCCTGTCATCTGGAGTTCTTTACATGGAAGCCCACCGGGCCCCCAACTTCACTGCTCATGAATGCCCAGCCCCCACCTCCACTCTTGTCCAGTTTACCTGCTTACCGGCCTCAGATTGAAGTACAAATGCCACTTCCTGGACGAAGCCTTCCCTGAATCCATCCCCCACCTCTCTCCTGGACCAAGTTTGTATTAAAAACACTTGTATCAGCTTATGTCCCCCTTTTATAGTACTTGGCAGTTATGCATGTGATTCTTTGGTTTAAATGTCCCCCTCTGACTTATCAAGCTTCTCATTGGAAGAAAATATGTCATAGTCTCTTGAACACCTAGTGCCTAATCCAGTGTCTTGAGCTGAGACCCTCACTACATGTGTTGGATGAATAGAAAGAATAAAGAGATGAATCATAGGATTTGGAAACTTGTAACATGTTAGAGAAGAGCTAATGACAATTCTTGGGTTGCTGGCTTTGGTAGCTGGGTAGGTGTTGGTGCCTTTCATGATCGAGGATGATTTTATCTCAACAAAATATTTTCCTATAGTGATTTTTGCAAATGCTCACGTCTTTTCTGCTGAAATTGAATAACTAGCCAATGTTCAAATCATCCAACACACTAAGTATTCCTACTTACCCCAGGCTCCCCCAGTTTAATGTTAAAACAATGTATGGTAGCCCCGGCTGGTGTGGCTCAATGGATTGAGCATGGGCTGTGAACCGGAGGGTCGCCAGTTCAATTCCCAGTCAGGGCACATGCCTGGGTTGCAGGCCAGGTCCCCAGTAGGGGCCAAGTGAGAGGCAACCACACATTGATGTTTCTCTCCCTCTCTTTCTCCCTCCCTTCCCCTCTGTCTAAAAATAAATAAAATAAAATAAAAATAATGAAATATTTTTTAAAAAAAAACAATGTATGGTTAATCAGTCATTCAGGGAGGACCATCCGTCTGTGGGCCCATATGTGAACGGGCCCATACATGAGGTTGGGAAGTCCCATGGGGCCCCCTTTATAGTTTCTGCCTCTCCCTCTGCGGTTTCTCCTCTAAAGTGATTTGAATGACACTGGGAAACACCCCATCCATAATGAAGAGAAATTAATAATTGAGTGGTAGCTATTTAACTCTGTCTGAAAATTAAGTTCTGCTTTCCTTTCTAAGATCTGTGGCCCAAATCAGGCTGCTACTTTCTCTGCTGGGATGGGATGATGAAAAAGGTAAAGGGACTCTAAAAACTCAAAAGCATCAAATGTCACACATAGGTGCAAATAACCACGTAGTAAAAGTTATTCTCCAAAAATCAAGCGCATCCCCAATCAAGATGCCCAAAGCCACACTAGTTGGTAAAATGGGATTGGCAGCAAAACTCTGATCTTGAAATTCCTAACATGAGCCCCACTCGGTTGCTTATTTTTGCTACTTTTCCTTTAAGAGGTTGTAAGCCCATTTTTCACCCAGGTTCCAAAGATTGAATTAGGGGCATTACCCTCTCAGACTGTCTGGTTGTGCTATTCTCAGAGGAAAACAGTGCCCTGCAAAGAAGTGAGACACTTGGGCAATCGCATTGAGAAAGCAACCTGCTCTGGATCAGATTATTTTCCTATCCTATATTAAAGCTGCCTTCAAAATTATACTTTAAGGCTGGCATTTGTCATATGCTGTTTGCAAATTCTCTATCCCAGACTTTGATATAAATCAGACAGAAGTCTTGATACCATTTGAACTGCACACATACTTTTAACTCAATTTAGAAAACTTTATTCTAACTAGGTTTAATCTTCTTGTCACTTCTTTAACATCAAGTTAGAAAACGTGTGCCAGGCCACCATCTCCTGGCTCTCTAAAATGTCTGTAGTTACTTGGACATTCCTCATATCAATATTTTTTCTGATATATCTCCTCAAGCAAGGGAAACAAAAGAAAAATAAATAAATGGAATTACATCAAACTAAAAAGTTTTTGTACAGCAAAGGAACTATCAACAAAATAAAAAAACAACCCACTGAATGGGAGAACATGTTCGCCAATGATATATCTGATAAGAGGTTAATATAAAAAATGTGTAAAGAATTCAAATGACTGAACACCAAGAAAATGAACAATCCAATTAAAAATGGACAAAGGACCTAAATAAACACTTCTCCAGAGAGGACATGCAGATGGCCAATAGACATCTAAAAAGGTGCTCAATGTCACTAATCATCAGAGAAATGCAAATGAAAACCACAATGAGATATCACTTGAACCTTTCAGAACAGCCATCATCACTGAATCAACAACAAGTGCTGACGAGGATGTGGAGAAAGGCACTGTTGCACTGTGGGTGGGGTGCAGACTGGGGCAGTCACTGTGGGAAGCAGTGTGGCGAAACCTCAAAAAAATTAAACATGGAACTGCCTTATGACCCAGCAGTTCCACTTCTGCGACTATATCCAAAGAAACCTGAAACACGAAGAATATACGCACCCCTGTGTTTTCTGCAGCATTATTTACAACAGCCAAGATTTGGAAGCAGCCCAAGTGCCCAACAGTAGATGAGTGGATAAAAAAGCCGTGGTACATTTACACAATGGGATTCTATTTGGCCATGAAAAAGAAGGAAATCTCACCTTTCATAACAGCATGGATGGACCTGGAGGGTATTATGCTAAGTGAAAAAAGCCAGTCAGAGAAAGACAAATACCATAGGATTTCACTCATATGTGGAATCCAGTGAAAAAAATAAACAAAATAGAAACACACTCATAAATACAGAGGACAAAGTGACAGCTGTCAGAAGGGAGGGACATTGCGGGGCTGGGTGGAATAGGTGAAGGGATTAAGCAAAAACAAAACAAAACTCATAGACAGACAGCAGTAGGGTGACTCCCAGAGGGAAAGGGAGGCGGGGGCAGGTAGAAGGGGTAACCGGGGGGTGAGTGGTGACAGAAGGAGGCTGACTTTAGATAGTGAGCACACAATACAGTGTACAGCTGATGTGTTGCAGAATTGCATCCCTGAAACCTACATAATTTGATTAACCAATGTAACCCCAATAAATTCTATTAAAAAAGAAAATCCTTGTCTACCCTAGAAAATAAAATAAAATAAAATGTCTATAGTTAGCACCAGGAAGAAGTAGAACTGAATTTGTTAAACACATGAATAAAGGAAGGAAGGAATGACTCGGGTTCTGCCAACATTCCAGGTTGTAAAATAGAAAGAGAAGTCTTGGGAACCAGCCAGATTAGGGTATGGATCCTAGTTCTGCTACTTGCTACGTGCTTTTCTTCAGGCCTCTGTGGGCTCTCCACAGTGAAAAGGAAGGTAGCCCAGGGAAGTGTCTGTATTAGTTTCCTATGGCTGCTGTAACAAATTACCACAAACTGAGTGGCTCAAAAATTAAACCCCCTCCCACATATTTATTATATTACGGTTCTGGAGATCAGAAGTCCAAAATGGGTCTCAACTAGGCTAAAAATCAAGTGTTAGCAGGGCTGTGTTCCTTCTGGAAGCTCCAGGGGGAGAATCCATTTCCTTATCTCTTCCAGCATCTAAAGTTCACCTGGATTCCTTGGCTCCTGGTGTTTCTTCTGTCTTCAAAGCCAGCAGCGTAGGATCTTTAAATCTCTTTCTGATCCTCCCCCCACTTCCATCTCTAAGGACCTTTGTGATTACATCGGGCTCATCTGGATAATCTAAAATAATCTCTCCATCTCAAGGTCCTCACCTTAGTCTGCAAATTCCTTTACTATGTAAGGTATCATGCTCACAGGTGCCAGGGATTAGGACGTGAATGTCTGTAAGGGGAAGGGGCCTATTATCCTGCCTGCTGCAGTGATCACACAGCCAGCAGCTGCACTTAACAAATTTGTCCAACAGGGATGGGAAGCATCTCCATTCCTCGCCAGGATAACACAGGTAATACATTAAAAATGCTCCCAGGGAGCACCCTCCACCACCAGAGCAGTGACTGGTTGTCTTCTTGGAAGGTATCTAATTCTGCCTGGGGGTGACTCACTGGTCTTTCCACTGTGGGCCGGTGAAATGGTCTGGGTTCTCCTTAGGTCTCCTTAGATTGTGTAAGACAGGGTCAGCTCCACCATAGCTTGCTTAAGTGTTCATATACACAGATGTGCACTTGGCCAAAAGTCTTTCCTCTGATGGTAACTTTGAACACAGTGCTTCACACCACCTATCGAATCCTGGACAAGAGAGATCCTATTCAAGGAGACCCCCTCACCTGAGAGACGGGCAGTCCCACCACACCTTTAAACTGGCCGCAGATTAAGCCAGACTACTTCCTTTTGGCCCCAGGATATTTGCTTTCACTGTATTTCCTTTACTTTGGTGCTACTAGACAATCCTAGAGATAGACCTAAAGAAAAAGCATCAAGGAAATCATGGCATTTACTGTAAGAGTTTTGTGAGGGTGTTCACTACACTTCAACGTACATTTCTTATGAGAAATCACTGAGAAATATTCCCCAGGTCTCAAAGCCCGGTACTGGTTATAATTCTCTGTAATAACTGGTTTATTTCCATCAAGTGAACACGAGCTCACGCAGCTGGCCATTTCTCCCTGTCTGTGTGCAGCCTTAGGAAGCTAAGCACCCGGGCTGTTGTCCGTCTTGAGCAAAGCTCCAGGACACCAGAGCCTGCATTTCGTGTGCCAGCTTTCTTTCCTACCCGCATTGTCCCCTTCCCCAGATCCTTCATCTGCTTCACATTTCAGTTCTTACTGCTGCAATGTCTGTAAGCCCAGAAAAGGCATTGCAAAACTTTTATCTCCCGAGATTTCTTCTTTTTGGGAGACACATGCTCCTGACACATTCCTCTCCTTTCCAGAAGCAAATGCAAGTGAAACAACAAAGACGTGGAACGCATCAGTGCCAGCGTTCCAGCCCTGGCGCTCAGCACGCCTGGCTGCAGTGCCATCACCAAGACTGCTGGTAGCACGACAGCAAGCCTCTAATGCTTTGTATGCTGAGCACACGGAGATCATAAACGTCAGAATTCTAAATGGCTTGCTGGCTGTTAGCACATTAACTGGCACTAAAATCTATTTCCTTTCTAAGGGATGTTTAGCTTTTATTATATCTTTACTCATGGTCAAAAGACATTAGCAAATTTGCTAAAGTGATTGAAGATATTCCTCTTAAGGCATTCCTAAAGTTTTATCTCTTTGCCTTCCTGGTTTTTGGGGTTTTTGTATGTGACCTTGTCTTCTCAGAAAGGAAAAACAGAAATGTGCCATATACTATGCAGGGTTTTCATAATTGTACAAAGCCAGTACTTTAAGAACATCAGTGCTAGTGTGGCCTCCAGAGAAGGTGTCTTCAAGGTGGGCCCAAGCACAAGAGTCAGTCTCTGAGTCATCCGACCACAGGATCACCGACACTGAGAACCTCTCAAACCCTATTAGATGGCACATCAGGGCCTTCTCTTACTAATCTCTGACCCTAGAGCCCAGAACCTAGTGTGTGTTCAGTAAATGCTTGTTGAGTTAGTGAGTCATACCTCTCCCTCCCAGAAAGACTGGAGTTCTACTCCAGCCACAGTAGGCCACGACAGGAGCATAGTGCTCACCAGGTGGCAGGCGTGCAGTGTGTACTGAGTGACTGTCACCAAGACCCATCCAAACCACGGAAGGATTTTCTGCCGCCCCTGAATTCCAGAGCAGCAGTTTTTGGTTCCAGTACTTCCCCACTTGTCAAAGACACACCTGACAGATGACATTCACATGTGCACCTACCCTGATGGGTGTACTTATGTGCATGTGACATTCCCATTATGCGAGTACAGTCATAGTCTCCTCTCCTACTCAGGAAAATACATCAGAACACAAACGAATAAGGATGTCACTAATATGGGAACAATCTCAAATCCATGGCAATTTATTGAAAAAGTAAATAATCATCCACCTTTTTGGCATTTCAAATAGTAGTAGGGCAGGACCGTGAGGCATCTCACAATGATTGACAGAAGCAGCTCATTGACAGACCAAGACTGAGAGTGCTTCCTACAGAAACCATCTCCGAGACCCACCGAGTCCTCACGTGCCACGAGGCTCACCCTGTTCGCAGTGCAGTCATTGAGACGACCCCCTCCATCCACGTGAGCGTCACCGGAATTAGAGAGAGCATCCCTACTAGTGGAAACAGCTCGCAGAGGAAATTCATTGCCACTCAGGTGTCACTCCACTCTCACCATCATGACCTTGAGGAGGAGGAGGACACGGAGGCAGCCAACTTACCACGCCACCACCAGCCGAGTGCACGAGCACAGACATCCCTTCTCGGAGGTTGGCAACTTCAAAGAGCATCATGTAGGCTGTGACGAAGTTCATGGGGAACGCAGCCGCCTCAGAGAAGCCCATGTCGTCGGGGGTCTTGTAGACAAACTCCACTGGCGTGCAGACCACCTCTGCCCAGGCATTGTAATTGACAAATGCCATGACACGGTCCCCGATCTGGGCAAAGGGAGGCACAGGGTCAGTGGAGCTTTCTGAACCTTTTAGAGATTTCTCAAACACTCAATAATCTGATGAAAACAATAGATTCCTTCCCAGAAAAAAAAAACCCTCAAATATGCACACCCTCACCTGCCTCCCAATTTCAAGGCATTTTTGGATGCTCTGAAGCCCATCTATAAGAAAATCCCAGGGGCCGTGGAAACCAGGTTCTGTGCTCCTCTTCCTGCGCATAAATACGTGATGTGGAGCACACCACACACCGTGGAATGCTGCTGTCAGAAGGTCATTGTACCTCTCATCTAACCTCTCTGTTTTGGAGCTGAGACGAACTGAGCCACAAGCAAGGTTAACGCGGCAAGGCTGGGAGTAAAATCTACTGTTGGTTGTTCTCTGCCACCCCACGTGGCTGCCCTGACAGGCTAGTTCACTGAGGTATTTGCAACACAGGTATCGCTGTGGATGTCAACAAGGTGCATCAAAACAGCCATGCAAGTCTAAGTGCAGGAGACAAAAAGAATAACCAGGCTTAGTGCCAAATGGGAATATGCCAGCGGGTGTGAGAACAACCACCACTTACTAGGCATATATTATATGGCCGGCACTGTGCTAAGAACATTGCCTGTTTTAATTCATGGTTTCTGTACAAACCCCCATAAAGGCGTGGCAGGACACTGTGTTTTATTTATCAGTAGTTTACACAGCCAGGCACCATGCAAAAGAGAAAGAGCAGTCTTCCCTTTAAAGCGGCTATGACGGTATGCCACCTTTCTCACAGCATGGCATGGCTGAAGGGAAGTACAAGTAAGTGAACTTACACTGGCAGTTTGCAGGAGCTGCAAAGTGCTAGTTGAATTGAGTCATTCTGCCATTAACGTTAGTGGCTTGTACTATGCCTTTCAAATGCAACATTCAAACCGTGGTTATAATAAATTCTCAATAAATCAATGGCTTTCATACATGAATGCTTTAGTATATATGTATATGTATGTTCATATTGATTCTGTTTTAATTCCTTGGTAACTTAGCATTTCTGTCCTACCCTACTCAACAAACAACAACATCCTCCTATGAAACGGGTTCTGTAAGCATCCCATATTACAGGTGAATGACCGTGGATGACACAGACGTTGAAATTGATGCAAAGGGAGATTAAAGCATAGGCCTACAGTCATGTAGCTAGAGAGCAGGTGGGCCAGGATTTGAATCTAGGCAAGCTGACTCCAGATAAAGTAATTAATTCACTATCCCTGAGATAAGTGCTACAAAGAAGGCAAAGTTATATAAGGGTATACAACAGGTGAACCTTCCAAGTCTAGTAATGCTTAACTCTTTAAGCCTCAGTTGTATCAGCTCTAAAATGGGTATAACATTAGGAAAAGGTCCTTATGAAGGGCATGCAGTGCACTTGGCAGTATGCATGTAAAATTAGAAAAGAGCCATCAATATAAACTCTTAAAAAGAGCAGATTGGTTCCTGATCTCGTGGAATTCATGGTTTAGTGCTCAAAAGCTAAATACAGACCCGTTATACTTTATGAAGCAGTGAACAGCTGTCTAATGAAGAAGCTGATGGAATGGAGGAGCTGTCCATTGACAATGAAGGTGTTAGCTCCTGGAAGTGTTGAATGCCAAGTGATAAGTGTCGGGAATGCCATCTTAAATGCAGCAGCTTGGACCAGAGGATCACTGTGGACTAACGCTGGCAGCCTCTTCTGCACAGAATCGTGGAAACGCAAAGACGCAGACTCGTATCCCTGGGTAGCGGATGGCCTCCAGTGTCAACCCAGAGTATGGCACAGAGTATCTCAACCGCCCTGACAGTGAGGGTCCCCGCCGTCACAGCAGGGCTGCCTGCCCCCTCTCTCCCATCTCATTATCAAAATGGCAAAAGTGGCTACACCATCAGATCAGCCCCGGTCTCAGAGTCCAGGGGTAGGCAACTTCAAAAACATCCAATTTGCTTCGTTTTTTGATTTTGCTAAGGGAAAAAAAAATCCTGGGCAACTGAGACCAAATTGTTCCTTTACTGCTGGGCTTCTGGTGACAACTTTTCAAGCCTTTCTAGCAATCGATCAACCAAGAGACCTGTCCAGTGTGCTGCTGCGTGGAGTTCCATCTCTAACGTAAGGGAACATGTTAAGTCAAAATTATGGAGGCAATATTAGTAATGGTTTTCTCCCAAGTCACACCCCAACTGGAAACCTGTATGTGGCGTCATTTATTTGTGCAGCTGAAAGTCACTGGAGGGAAGGGGGTGGGGGGCGGGTAGAGACCAGCTCTGACAACATGGAAGCCAGAGCTAGTTAACGGAAGAAAGGGCATGTACAGGGGAAAATATATAATGCAGCAGAGTATGTCCTTCCTCTAAACTAAAGCCAACGACATCCCCATCCACTGGGATGTCCAAAAATAACAGGTTATATATCCAATGCTCAGCATTAATAAAGTTAGTAATGTGATCGTTTCCTTCGGGACCATATGAAGGAGTGAAAAGCAGACAGTATCTCGTACATGCAGCACTTTCAGGGAGCGTGCTGCTTCGGGTTACGTAGCTACCCTGGGGCAGAACGTGTAAAAAGGCATACAAAAGAAAAGCACATTTACTTCTTGCTCAACATTTTCCTGCTCCATTATCTGAAAACATTGACAAAAAGACTGATGGGTAAGAAGAGATTTCCAGACATTCATCATAATGAATTTGGAGCCTATTGATATTTTCAGAGTAAACTGGGGCTCAGATGCATGGAGACTGAGCAGCAGGCTGAAATTCAAATCCCAGGGGTGTTTTAGCATCGCATCGCCTAGGATTTTTCTTCCTGCACTTAGTGTCACAGCATTTGCAGGTTGGGAGCGAGGGCAAGGCTCGCGGAATGGTGAGAAGGCCCGGGTGACTTGAATCCAGGTTCAACAACTACTTGCTACTTTTTGGACCTCACAGAAAATTACTGAACACTTCTGAATCTCATGTCTAAGGAGATAGTACAAACTTAATTTCGTAGGGTTTTGGTGAGGCTGAAAAAAGAAAACTTGCCCTTGTTTCTGGCTCTAGTGGGTTCTCAAATGTTAGCTCCACTCTGTCTCCTTGGGAAAGCACTTAGTTGTAAGCGAGAGCTCTTGTTCCTAATTTCCATTGGTCTTCTGACTCCAAACTACTGCAATTTTGTGTGATTGGTTTGCCCACAGTTTTTCAGTTTTTATGGACTGGTCTCTATTTTACTTGCATTATAATGGTAGAAAAGGTCTATGTCTTTTCACTGTTTAATTTTTTTTTATTATGGAGAATTTTGAACATGTACAAAAGTAGTCAGAATAATATAATAACCCTTTTTATCCATTATTCTGCTCCCTTGGTGCAGTTGATGGAATTGATTGAAACCCATCAATTCCTGGCCGATTCTGTCCTACTGTCAGGTACCGCTACCCGGTGGCTCTAAAACTTCACCCCAAAATGCCACTTACAAATGATCTCTTAAATGTGTCAGTTAAGTAGATATTTAAAGGAACCAACATAAAAATATAGAGGTTATTTCTACCCAACTTTTGCATTTTGTGATTGTTTTTTGAGCCACAGGTGATGGGAAAGTGGGAGCCATGGTAGAAGGAGAAGCTATGCACACTTAATTAATCCAAGGCCAAATACTCGTACTTAACAGCTGTATCACATGAATAAAGGGGAAGGCAAGATTTCCTCTGGCCACCAGACTGTTGCCAGAAGCACCAAGAAGGTACGTGAGAAATACATACAACATTTGGAAAGTCCAACATTGCTAATAAAATAAAACAATAAGGTAGTAATAACAATACACATTATAGATTATGTCAAGCACTTTTGCATAGTCTTTTATTATCTCAATGGATTTCAGATTAATATTACTCTTTCAGTCAAAAGTCAAAACATTACCTCGTATCCTTTCACGCTGTCCCCCAGGGCTTCAACAATCCCCGAACACTCAAAACCTGGCACCAGGGGGGTCTTGGGAGGGTTGTCGATGTTCCCTTGTCGCACCATCAGGTCAATGAAGTTCAAACCACTGTGATCAGCAAATGTGAAAAGAGAGAAATTCAAAATGAGAACTCGAAGCAAGCACTGGTCTGGCTTTCCTTCTCTTTCTTTCCCTACCCCTCCCTTTCTCCTCCCGCCCCCTACTCCATTCCTTTCCCCTTTCTTCCTTTCTATTTTCTTGTGTGTGGAAGAGTTTGCCTAATAGTAACATGGCTTAGCTCACTGTCACCAATAGAGCAAAACTCAATTGTCTCTACAGACAGGTGATGCTTTCCTGGCAGTTAAAACAGTGGTTGCAGAGTTTACACCCTGATTCGAACGACAGCCCCTTTGCCCTCTCTCAGAGCCTGCTTGCTCTTGCGTTAAACACGCACACTGACTAGCCTGGTCACTAGCCATGCTAGCACTTATAATCGTGGGTAGAAAACACACTAGGGAGAAGTCGTGAGAAGACACGTGGAAGGCAGCCAGACACAATGGCCATCAGCCGACCTAAGTGAAAGAGAGAAAAAGGAAAAAGACCTAATTTGAAAGCTCTCTAAACAACCGTCCCACCTCAGCCACCACACAAACTTGTAGCTCTGCGCCATAAACAGCCATCCGCAATGGTGAGTGCGAGGCATCAGGAGGTGGCATTATGTCCAGCTGGAAGGGCGTGACACGAAGAACAGAGGTCACAGGGAGGGACCATGGATATGGGAGTACTGGGGGGTTTGTTTTAAAATTGTTCGATATCTCTGGATTAGAGAAATTGGTATTTTCTAGTAACATACTTCTTTTATAATAAGATTATCATTAAAATATGTCAAACTCATCACCTGAAAACCCATATACTTGATTCTAATGATGCCAGCAATGCTCCAAACCATATATATACTTAAGAGCTACAATTGGGAATTGCATTTAACACCCATTTACTTATCAAAAGAGAAAGCACATCCCACTAAACATGTATTTTTTCCCTCCAGATGTGGTTCTAATAGACTTCCTATTTTTATAAACCACCATCTAAAAAAGATTCAGGTTACAGAAACCAAGCGCCTTGGTCTGGCCCAAAGCCCATTAACACCTGACCACAGCGTCTTCTCCAAGCAAGACAACTTGACCTATTTCTTAAATACACCTTATCTATTTCTTTCTTGGCCTCTTTGGAGCCAGGGAAGCATCTAACTCCACCTGGTCTCAACTCATCAGTTTCATCCACAGAGCACGGGTGCCAAAGAGGAAGACGGCCTCCTTGACAGGGGCGTTCAGGAATCACCATCTTCTCGAGGTTTTCCTGCCCACAAATCAGGCCAGTTTCACATACCATCCCTCTGCAGTACCTCTGAGGTGTGCCCTCCCTGAAGGCAGCTGTGCACCTCATATCTCTTTGCCTCCAGAGTGCCTGGTACAGTAACATAGTAGGGAGTCAAGTGACATCTGATGAATGACGGAATATTCCTGAATATTCAAAAATCTGTGCTGCTAGTTTGCATACTAACTCCTTTTCAAAGGCAGCCCAAGGGATGCTCAGAAAAATGGACACATTTCTGAAATGTGTGTGTAGGCCGCCAAAGGCCCCACTTTGAAAGTTAATAGTCATTAGGGTCATTTATTACTCAAGTGTCCTCCAAGCATGGCCATTTTCTAACGAGGTTGGGCAGTCCTAGGCACAAGTCCCAATTCTGTCACTTCTACCTCTGTCACCTTGGGTAAGTTACTTAGCCTCTTCAAGCCTCAACTCCTCATCTGTGAAATGGAGACTGTGACAGTACCTGCCGCACAGGGTTTTGGAGAAATTCATGAGAGTTAAGCACTTAAACGTGGGGCCATATACATAGGAAGTAACAATAAATGTGAGTCTTTAGGTCTGCAATCTCTGTTAAAAGGCAGAAATATGTAATACATTTTAGGGAGACTCCATTAAACAAGAGTTAGAAACAGTTCAGAGCTGAGGTGGGAAAACTTCAGCTGTCTATAGGCTTCACTTCTGGGAAGGAGCCCATTTGCCCACACAACCAAGTAAATAAAGGAATACCAATAAAAGGAATTTCTATGTCCCAAATCAAACTCTCCATCTCAGCTCACGGTGTTTTCTCGGTGTGTAAACCTGTGATTTCCCAAGACCCTGATGGAGACACGCCAGAAGAAATCACAGTTCTGTAAACGTGCCAGCAGCCCCTGGGAAAGGTTCATCCTAGATGCTCATGACACTGTCCTACAGGGCTGCATGAAATGGGCACAGTGGTGCCACACTGAGAGCCAGCTGCCCAGTTCTGGTGAGAAGGACTAAGGCCGACCATTCCAGGCTGACCTATAGAATCCCATTTCCTCAGTAGGTCCACAGTGACTCCATCAGGGTCACAGAGAATGCCGTCCATCTTCGGGGGAAAAAGTGTGAAGCAGGTATACCCTGGGGGGCAGGGGACGAGTCAGTGTCATTTCTCAGCACAAACGAGAGGTGAACAGCTGTTAACGGAGAGCCTGCAGGGGTCATGCGGGACCTGCTTCTAGGTGCCTGCCCACACGCCTCCTCCTGATATGGACACAGTGAGCATTTACTGGGAGTGCAGTGCGTGGGGGGAACTGCTAAGTACTTTACTTGTGTTGTTTAAAACTCAACAATACTGCTTTGAGGTATGGACTGTCATACCTGTCTTTCAGATACGGAGCTTGAGACTCAGCAAGATTGAGTAACTTGCTTAAGGTCACATCTTTAGAAATGGTCATAGTCGGGATTAGAGTTCAAGCAAATTCTAGAACCCGAGCCATTACGCGCAGCATGGACTTCTTTATGGGAACTTTACCTACCGTCCTCGCTGCGGAGGCATGCCCAAGGCCCTGTGTGTAGAACTTCTTATCTCTCTTAGACAGCTGATTACACCAGTGGTGGGCCCGATGTTGGAGGAGCAGCCATTCATAATCTAACCCATCCCCTTGCGTGAAATAAAGGAGCTGGTCCAGGAACTGGGTGTTTGCTCACAAACTATGAAATGGGAAACACGTAGCAAGTGAACAACTTAGCATCAGAGGGGATGTCGAAAGATAGAACTGAGCTTAAGGGACTAGTTGGCCTGTGTTTTGGAAAATGAAGTGTAAGTGAAAAAGCCAGCAGGTGGGGGATTACAAGAAAAGAAAAAACAGGAAGGACAGTACAGAGTCAACCAACAGCCTGCACCAGGGTCAAGCTTTACAGACCTCACCGCTGGTACCAGCACTGGGAAGGGCCAGTCTACACGTGGTGGGGCCCAGCCCAGTATGCCTCCTGCCCTCTGTTGCCAAGTTGTTTTGTTACTTCACATGTCTTTGTCATACAAACTCTTCGTTTTTGGTTATGTGTGTGGTCTCTGTCTCATAAAACCAAACGATACAAACTAAAACAAATACCATAATCAATAATCCTAAATCTTACCCACTGGACTGACATTATTGACCTCATTGTGTTTTCAGACAAAACCAGTAACAGCATTTAGAGATAAATTATTTGTCCAAGGCCACACAGACAGTGAATTGCAAAGCCACGGACTTAAACTTGGGTCTATCTAAAACTGTTCTTTTCCACCACAACAGGGAAAAAACTGAGGCAGATCAAACTGTACATCTTCCTAATTATAGTTTCTAGCACTCTCTAAGATTATTCAGTTTTCACCTGGAAATTCTGGGGGGTGCCAAATGACGGGGCCTGATGACTCGGACGCCCAGAGCAGGTGATAGTGAGATGTCTCTCTCAGCTAATTTTCATACGGCACTCAAACATTTGAGATCACTGCAAAAAATAAATAGTGCTGGAAAGTGCTTGACATAATGTTGTTAGGTAATCCTGTTTTTTCAAACATTGGTATAATTGTACTAAGACTTTTATTTTTCCTTCCCACATTGAATTATTATTCAAGGGCTAGGCTTAACGGGTTATTACTGAGACATAGACTCCTGAGGAATGGAGGCAGAGATTTGAGACAGGGACCCTGAGCAACTCAAATCACAGGATGAAGGATGTGACAGAAGATACAGGGAAATTTGGGGTTTGCATAGTGTAGTACAGCTTCCTGTGTGCTTTCAAACACATCTCATTAAATCTTGTAACAACCCGAGAAAGACCCGAAGTGCAGCTATTATTCCCATTAAGCAGATGTGAACTTGCAGACTCAGATAAGAAAGCTGACTTGTTGGAGTCAACACAATTAGTACCTGGCAGAACGGAGACCTGAATTGAGGACTTCAAACTCCTTTGCTCACTATATACCCCATGACATCATAACATCTCAAATGCAAGGAAACCAAATGTTAATGAAATCAATATCTTCAAGATTCAGGGGCATTTTGAAGAGAAGAGGGAGTGGTGAGAGGAGACCGAGGCAAGGTGCCTGGGCTCCTGTTCTGACGCGGCCACCGTGAGCTGTGGGGCCTCGGCTGCGTCTCTGAAGCACTCCCAGCTCCCCTCCTTTGCTCACTTGATGATCTTCATCCTGTGCGCTCTGCTTGAAATATTATCCAAGCCAAAGGTTAGGTAGAGAGGGAGAGATGCGTGGTGGTCTTCATAAAAGACACTAACTCGGGATACTTATATTCCATCTAGAAGCTGAAGGAAGGCAAGCGAGCCTCGGCCTCTGTATTTTCTGTTACTGTTAAGTGACGGATACTCTGAAGTCTCAGGGGTGTGTCTCTGTCTTCCTTTTGTGTTCTACTGCTAGGTATAAGGTGTGAACCATTTTAATCTCTATGTTCTGCAAGAGGAAGGTGAGGCCTAAGAAGGTCAAGTACCTTGTGCAAGTAGGTGCAGAATTGGGATACAAGCCCTTTTCATTTGACTTCAAAGCCTGAATTTCTGATTCCTAACTTGTCATTCTGTCATCCATGCTGGGCTGCTGTGTCTTCTCCCCAAAGTTGTGATTTGGAATCTGTCCATTTCTTTTTCATATGCTAGTGATATTAAAGAAAACACAAATGATTTCTTAAAAGATACCACAGAGTGGATGACAGAAGCATCAGCCCAGCTAGAGTTTATTCATTTTTCATTTTGAGATAAAACTGACCCATATAGATAGGATCCCTTGTCTTTTACTATCCAACTGAATGGAGGGCGGGGGTTGTTCCTATGAAAGGATTTTAGATACTTTCTTCTGGCTCGTCCCTCAGGCCGTGGGTGTCTTCAGCAGTGACCGTGGCACTCCAAACACCGTCAGACCGTCATACAAAGAAGCGCGTGAGGAAACCCCCTCTTCCAGCAGGCTACTTCAGCAGAGACGCGAACAACCAGGCCCCACCACGTAACTTACTCTCACACGCAGTAGAAATCCCAAGTCTTGCCCCATCGTTGCTTCAATTAAGAAATCGATGGCCAAAAATAAGCTTTAGAAATTCACTGTTTGACTCACTAAACAGATATTGTTGAGCATATCATTTGTTATACTACATTTTTGCTTCTTCATCGAGACAGAGGCATTTTCTTCCAATCGCAGCACGAGGATTGTTTGTCCAAGGGTTACAGGCCCAGTACGGGTATAAAGTGAGTAGATACAGACACTGCGCTGGCTATTAAAAAGCTCTGAGACAAATTTGTAGTGCTGCTCTTCCAGAGCTTGGGGGCTGTAGTCATCCATTTTCTATGTCATCCCAACACTCACTTCCTCTTAACCTTCTAAATGCCTTGGAGTGTCCATCTTTAAAAACCTTACACTCTCTCACAGTGCTTCTCAGGTTTGACTGCACCACACTCCCAGGAGGCCTTGCTACAACACAGGTCTCTGGCCCCGTCCCTGGGTCCCACACTCCTTAGGTCTGCGGTGAGGTCCAAGGTTTGGCATTTCTCACAAGGTTCCAGGTGATACTGCTGCCGGGGGCCAGGGGGCCACACTTACAGAGTCACTGCTGTGACATTTCCTTTTAAGTTGAGCTATTAAAAAGTCTGTTTTGGAATGAGGCCAGGTAAAAAACTAATAGGCAATTATTAAACAGATAAGAAAATGTAAAGATCTCTCATGTCCTCTAGGGCAGCTGAATTTTTTGATGATATTTCCCCTTGTTAAATGTGCTCTTATTAGATTAGGTTCATCATTCCAATTTGCCTGGCTCTTTCTTGAATGCTCATCCTTGGCTCTTCCTCCTGGATTTGTATCCCTTGAAATATGGCTACAGGCCACTGATGTCTATGTCAAAATTGCTGATGAAAGTATTGGGTGGCCTGTCACGTTCCTGGTTACTGAGGGTGTTTGTGAAGACCGTCAAGATGTCGTGGAGGGGATTGAAAATGGGACTAGCTAACAGGTTGTAAATTTCTTCAAATCATGAGCTCTTATGATTCTATGAGCCATCTCTAAGACACTCTGAATGTGTGTGTAACGAGTACTCTGTGAAACCACGAGGCCTCACTCTTTGGGGGTGATGGCAGTTAGTTCCCCTACCCCACAGCAGTGGTTGCTGACCATGTGGGGTGCAGCCTGATGGAGCCTCTACTACAGCCAGGCTTCTGGATGCATGTCTGGTTCACTACGGTGTTTGTTTTATTCTTACTTTTTCCTACATGTGCATATTCAACTCTGAGAGTCTCTCTAGCCCAGGCACACACTTCCATGTGCCATTAGGACTGAGAAAAGCTGCTTTGGTAGCCCAGCATCAGCTGTGCATATGAAGAAGAATGTCCAAGGAGACACGAACCATTTCTCACATAGGACTTTGTGACTTTGCGGGGGGTGGGGGGGCTCTGGAAGCTAGCAGATATCTAGAGACCCCGTTCTAATTTCTCCAAGGTGGGATATGGGGAGAAAAGGAATTATTTGTGGCTAGTAATTGTGATAGATAACATTTATGGAGTGCTTACTGTGTATCAAGCATCCTGGTAAGTGCTTTCTGAGAAGCTGCCATTGAATTTTTGTAACAACCATCACAATGCTAAGAGATAAATGACATTATCCACATTCACAGAGAACAGAATCGAGGCACATGGGGGTTCACAAAGCCAACGTGTAAAGCTTTGCTCTTGACTACTGTACTTTCCTCTCCTTTTGAAAGACCCTCACTCAGTTTTCCCAGTTCCAAAGAGGGGACTTCTCAACTCATCTGTCACATTGAACACTTGCTGTACACTGAACATAGATTAGGCACTGGATATCCAAAGTTAACAGGGGCTCCAAATTGTCATGGGGAAATCGAATCGTAAAAGCCGATTACCAAGCTATGCTGAGTGGTTGTATAGCGGCGTAGGCAGAGAGCTCACACAGCCACCAGAAGACCCATGAAATCAAAGAACCCCTGGAAAGGTCTTCCCAAAGTTGCGCTGGTGGGCCTCTGCGAGGACCGAGGCTGAATTTCATTCTCAGCTTCAGCTTTCGGGCTCCACCTCAAGCAGGTTGCTTGACCAACTTGATTGTTAATTTTCTCATCCCCAAAATGTAACAACAGCACACTCACCCCATGGGGCGTTGGTGTTGATTGCATGGAACAGTGCGTGTAAAACAGAGTGCCTCACACACAGGAAGTGCTCAGTAAGTGTGAGCTGTTATCATTGTCAACACCACCACCCCCACCTCCATCATCACCATCATCATTACACAAAGGAGGTGTCAGGTTCCCTGGGAGGCAGACTGTGAGACCGAGATTTGCACAAAGAAGGTCTAATAGGCAGTCCCTAGGGAGCCCCACCTGTGTGGATGTAAGGGAATCTGGGCTGGGTAGAGCAGAAGTTGAACACCAATGTAGTAGTAAAATGAATTCGGTTTATCCAGAGAAAATTTCAATTTCAGAACCAGGATGGCCCCTCAAGTCATCATGAATCAAGGCAAGGGGACTGGACCTTTGTCCCACTGCATCGGCTAGTCATCTGATGAGAGCTGCCTGAGGGTGTGTGTAAAACCTTGGGCAAGAAGGACAGTTTCTGCAAGTCCGCAGGAAGGGCGCAGCCACCAGCCCTCAGCAGCCATTGCTCCCAGGGGCTGGGAGAGTGCATGCCTGGGTTCTAGTTCTCAGGGGTGTGCCCAGTGTCCACTACAAGAAGGGTGGTATGATCTCCGTTTCGGGGTTGTGTTCCCTTGTAGTCACCGAGCAGCTGTAATTAATGGTGAGGATTCATGGAGCTCCTCGGCACAGTAGTCCCTGAGGAGAAAAGGTCTAAGGGATCTTATCACTCATGCTGGGAAGGCGGAAATGAGAATGAGATCTTTAAATTGGGACCTGAAACAATGAGAGGAAGGGAAAGAGAGGAATTGAAGAGATCAAATAAGGATTGGACGGAGACTAAAAAAAAAAGAGAAGGGTAAAGGCAGATGAGCTGTCAAAGCACATGCAGGAGCAGATAGATCTTCAATGTAGTCACCACAAAACAGAAATGCTAACTGTGATGGGGTGGAGGTGGTAGCTAGTAAGTAAACAGTGCTTGTTGCTGCCCCGCCCGGGTCCCTTTATCCACGAAGTCCGGGCTGATGCTGAGGGCTCTAGCTTGGGTTCTACTTGTACAAGTGTCTTTTATTCCCTCTGAGAGAGAAAATATATGCAGGTCATATGTCTAAATTAGCACCCAAAACACACTTCGGTAGTATTTCAAACACAGAACAAAATGGCCCAGGAAACAAACTGAGAATCTAAATATCAGGAGCCAGTTTCCAACAGAAACTGAAAACCATGGCACAAATCGGTCCAAAACAAGTTCTCCTTGATGCCAAGACTAACCCCATGATTTGTGGACCTGGAGTCATTCATTTATTCTCAGCCTCTCCTGGGGACACAGCAGGTATTTATTCCTAAGAAGGTTCCCGAAAAGGTTAAAATCTCGGTGCTCCATGTTAGAGGTCGACCAAATCATAGACTTCAAATTGGTGCCTGGCAGTGATCGGTTAGATAGAACATCCACTCGAATTCAACTTAAATGCAGCAGACCCTCCATGGTTTGGGGCTTGGCTTGGCTCTAGTGTTACAACTCTGCCTCCCAGGAGTTCAGAGATACCCAAATAAATGACTACAGAGTATGACAGACTCCCCACAGGAGGTGGTACAAGGGACGCAAGCAGCACAGAGGGGGCAGTTACCAGCTCACTTTGCAGGAACTGTGGAGGCTCCTCAGGACGCTGTCACTTAGGAATGGGTGTGCCCTTTGGTTCCTCATCCCCTCTGTGGGAGGGGAAGGCCGTGTCACGGCAGACAGTGTGAAGTTCTTCCTGCTTGACTGCTCCCTGCAGACTCGGGGGGCAGGGTCCCCATAGAGAAACAGTCATTTTTGCTGTAACACGACAGTTGTCTCCTACATCATTGCTGCTGCTTTGTTTTTTACAAAAGCATTTAGTAAACCAGTTGTTTCAACACGGAAAATGGGGTGAAGTCTAGGCAGCATTGTCTAACAGAATATCCTTCAGTGATGAGAAGGTGTGCTTCCAATATGGCTCCCTCCAGCCACAGGTGGTCACAGCACACCTGACACGTGGCTAGTGCGCTTGAGGGACTGAACTTTTAATTTCAGTTAACTAATATTTAAATTTAGCCTTTTTTGTGATGGATTTATTTCACTGTTGATGGCTTTTTAAAGGAATTATTTTAACACAGCATATTAATTATAGTCATACAATTAAAATATTTTGCTGCCAATATTTTCAAAAGTATTTTCCATTAATAATTGTGGTAAAAATATTTATTAATTCTGTAGTTATGATTTTATGACAGTCCCTGACTAATTTTAATCTTTTAGCACATTGAGGAAACGTGGTTCACTTTGTGAAGGTAGTCTTGTAGCAGCTTTACAAACACCACGCTGCCTGAGGAGGGGCCATAGCAGTGACACTCCCCTCCTGTCTTCCCCATGCACCCTGAGCAACTCCAAGGCAGTGTTTTAAAAACTCACTTCTCAGTGTTCACTGCTTAGCACGATCTAGTCGTGCAAACAATGGCTTCCCCACTGAAGGTGTAAGTAGAAAAATACATAGGAGTGGTTCAAGCTGTTCCCTTCTGTCTTCTTGTTAAGGGGAATTATCTTGCAGCCATGCTCGGCTGGCAGCCTAGAGTGTGTGCTGGCTGTGATAAGGGGGAGACGTGAGATCAAAGACCTGCTTGATGGATGTGCTTGGGAAGAGCAAAGATTCACCCTGAACAATGAAAGAATAGTTCTGAAAAGTGAGCAGAGATACGTGTGAAAGACCAGAGGAGGCAGGGCAGGGGTTGAGAGTCTGGGAGAGTTTGAAGAGCACAAGGAAAAGTTTGGAGGTAACAGGAGGCACTGGGGAGATGTCGGTGGAGAGAGTATTTTTGAGAAGTTTTTATCTGTAGCGTGAGTGGATCTAGCTTTTGTGTTTTCTGAAGGACCCCATAGAATGTGACAGTGCTTTTCAATTATGTTGGAAGTTGGGCTTCTATTCAAGAGCGAACAGGCCCAGCTACATCAAGGACACAAAAGAGGGGAAACAAAGAATAGGAAAAGAAAAGAAAAAAAATGTTAAAAGAGCAAAGGAAGAAGCCAGCTGAGGACAGAGATGGTTAGGCTCCCAGGGGATGCGAGAGAGAAACTACCTTTGCCCTCTTCGTCCCAGGAAGCAGGGTCCCAGAGCCAAGGCCCATCTCCTGTCGTCAGAGAGGGTTCAGGACTCCGAAGGCAAATAACCTTGAAAGCACTATTTCAGGGAAGGTGGGCACATCGCTAGCTGCGTTACACTTCCCTGCTTCCGGTTCTGGCTGCCAAATGTTGAGTCAGAGTTTATTACAAGGTCCTCGATCCAAAAAATTCTAGCAAGTTTAGCCAGGAGGATAAAGGGAATCCAATCACAAAGTCACTCAGATGAATCACAGGAATGGTAGATTTAACAGCATCTCATTAGCTGATTGAGCTAGATGTAGCATAGATAAATGAAAAGCAATTCTTTCTAATCGTAGACAAGGGATCTTATTTGTTTTAAGTGGTCTGTAACTTGATGGATAACCTATTTAAAGAAGCAGATGTGTCCATGTTTGGAGGGGGGAGTGGCTGTGCAGAGCAGCATCTGTCCGAGAACCTCATCGGAGTTCACTGCAGAGCTCAGACTAGCTCGGCCTGCGGGGCTACCCCATCATGTATGAGGGGGACCAACAAAGAACTGGAATTTACCTCTGAAGAACTGTGTGTTTATTCTTACGCGGTTAAACTTCAGTCACTGTCAAAGCACCCTCCATTTGATGCAATACATCTATTGAGACATTTTTTCCCCTGCTCAAACAGTTTTTGAACTCGTCAATTTTGATGCCTTTAGGTACTTCTGCCATTTTTTGTTTACCTCTTCCACAATGACACAATGTTTCCCTTTGAGGACTTTTTTCATCCGGGAAACAAAGTCACTCGGAGAAATCAAGTGAATAGGGAGGGTGGGGCATGCGGGTCCTGCCATTTTTGGTCAAAAACTGCCGAACACTCAGTGCAGTGCGGGCAGGTGTGCTCATAAATCACTCATCATGAAATGAGCAAACACAATGAAAAAGTCTTCAAAATAAATTCACTGAGGCTGAACGCAGCCTCTCACAACAACGCCAGCTGGTACACGGATACAGACCTGTTCCTAGAACACTCACCCTTGGGGGAAGCCTGTACTCACCCTCCAGAAGATAATTCAATTTTCTAGGGTCCCCCCTTGTATATCCTTTTGCACAAAGAGCAGATAAGCCTTCTGGAGGAAAGGACAAACAAAAACTCATCCTAAGGGAAGTGTGAGTTGGAGAGTAGAAGCCAGGGTGAAGAGGCTTATAGCAGTACCAGAGGGAGGCTTGACTGTGAATGTGGTGTTTGCCGCTGTGCAGGTCACTCTTCAGCTCTGGGAGCTTGGGTCTAGGATGGAGCAGTGAGAGGTGGGTGTACAGTGAGTATAGATGTGGACTCTGGAGAGAAACAAACCCTGGCTCACATCACAGCTCTGTTTTCCTTATTAGTTGTGTGATCTTTAGCAAAGTTCCCTCATCGCTTTGATGATCCTCTTTCCTCAGCTGTAAAATGTTTGGCATCATAGAAATTCCCCTAAAATACTTGACCCAGGACCTGTGGCACACAGGAAGTATCCAATAAAGGTCATTATGATAATAATGATAAGTAATTAATGCCAAGAGTGTCATTATTAACTCCAAATAGCAGGTTATTAAATCTAGGTGACATACATTGCCTTGTAGCCTGTGTTGGGTGGAAAGGGGGCCACAGCCCAAGTAGAGGGCCAGACCTCCACCAGGGGAGGAGAGGAAATAGGAAAGGTTGAACGTTCATGGCTTTGGCATACGGTAGGAGGAGCAGAACAGGGCAACAGGAGAGGGCCGGAACGAGTAGGGGAACCAGGAGAGCTGTTTCTGAGCACCCATGGAAACCCTGTTAGGAGGTATTGAAGGGTGGGGCTTGGGGTCCTGATACCTACAAAGAAAGGGAGGGACAGAGTCATGGACATACTGTTTTAAAATTATTTCTTCCCTGATACTTTGAAATAATTATTTGTTTGCAAGTTTTACTGAGAGATAATTGACATTGTATTAGCTGGAAGTGCACAATGCTGTGACTTGGTATATGCATATATTGCAAAATGATCGCCAGTCAGATCTCAGTGAAACCTTGTTTTAACGTCCAGGCTGGCGAGCCCTGGGATTCCCAGGCGTACAGTCATACGGGAATGCAGAAGCAAGCTCTCCTGGCACAGCAGTCCTCAGAACAGCAGCACAGTGTGTTCTCTCCAAGAGCCCTGGCCCCCAGCACTCAGTGGGGCCAGTGTGGATAAGGAGAAAAATACAGAGCATCTTGAGAAGTCAGAAACCCACACTTTCCAGCCTAGGGATGAACTTGGAGTTTAAGAGAACAGACTGTCTTAAGGAGAGGTAAATCTCTCTTAAAACATAGCTCCTCTGGTATTCTTTTAAGTTTCCCCTGAAAGGCCTGCATGCCGGAATGATTTAGGTCCCTTATCAGAGAAAGCTCAGATGACAGAGGGGAGTGTGAAGCCACACTGGCTTGGAGTGGCCATTGTTTGTATTAAGAAAGCCCTAGTTGCCCTGACTGGTGTGGCTCAGTGGGTTGGGCATTGTCCTGCAAACTGAAAGGTCATTGGTTGGATTCCTGCTCAGGGCACATGCCAGGGTTGTAGGCCAGGTCTCCAGTTGGGGGCTTGCAAGAGACAACTGATTGATGTTTCTCATGCCTATCTACATTTCTCTTCCTCTCTTTCTCCCTCCCTCCCCCCTCTCTAAAAATAAATAAAGAAATTATTTTAAAAAAAGAAAGAAATCCGTATTTACAAGTGAAATGGCAACATGCAGAAACGGACACCTAACGTTATGGGAAATGTCAATAATATTGACATCAATGTCAATAACTCATCCTCCAAAAATGTATGGAGTGCCTACCATTAACCAAGCACCAGGCTTGGCATTCATCAGTTAAACATAATGGAGAAGCTGCTGCTATTTCCAGGAATGGAGAAGGTAAAGGGGGGAAAGTGGGGCTGAATGGAGACATGACTGGGGGTGGTGAACACACAATACGGGGCACGTAGAACTGTGAACCTGAAGCCTGTATAACTCTGTTAGCCAGTGTGACCCAAAAAAATTCAATGCAAAGGGGGAAAAAAAGAAACCTGCCACGGCTTTCATATAAAAGGATGGGGGAATGAGCATTCTCTCTCTCCTGTGAGAGATTTTCCATGCCATCCCAGTGTGCTATAACTACCCTCTGCAATTGGAAAAAGAAAGATGATGGGCTTCAAAGTTGAAAATATTACATATATTATTTAATATGATTCAATAACTTTGTGCTGAAATATGTGATAGGCAAGGGAGCTGCCTTCTCCAGTCCCCTCTCTGATTCTTCACTTTTTCTGAGAAAGAAGAGAGTCTCTTACCCCCACAATGGCTACCATTTTGATCAGTGCACTGTGTTTCTTCCTGTTGTCTTCTGGTAACTGTCCTCCATTCCTTTCGGAATATCTACCCCCACCCCAACACACACACACACACACACACACACACACATTTCATGTGTTCTGGTGGGGCTATCAGTCACGATGCCCCAGTCTTCTAGGTCAGGGTAGGAGGGCACGAGAAACACATGTAGCCAATCTCCCTCTCTTGGGCCAGAGAGAGGGAGAGATCCAGGGGGCTGGTAGGTGATTCACAAAGGGCCAATCAGATTCCTTCCTTGATATATGAAAATTGGGAGAAAAAGGTTCTCTATGTACTGGGTCTTTCTAAACCTGCACCAGGCAGCTGGAGCAAAAGGCCACCATCTTTTCCAGTCCCAAGAGGGAAGTTCATTGTGGTAGGGGCACCTGAAGCTAACTCACAAGGAGAGAGAAGATAAAAGATAGAAGGGAAAGGAAGCTGAGAGCCAAGAAGTCCCGAAACAAATCCATCATGGTGGTCAGCATGGCCAAAATAAAGAAAAAAGAAGTGAGGGCAGAAGTAATTGGTCTTCCTTTTGAAGATCACTAAGCTTGGCCCAGTTTCTGGCATACAGTAGGAGCACAGTACATTTGTGCTTTGTTTCCTCTCTTGTTTTCTCAGGAATTCACCTGAATCTTCTTGTTTAAGTCACAGCATAGTGGCACATCTGATCTGGGCCACTTTTGATGTTAGGGTCTTACACCCGTTCGGGGAGATACATAGGGACTCCATTCAGAAAACTTTATGAACTATAGAGGAACTTTCTAGTGCCCTATTTCTTTGTATCTCCTCTCCACCATTAACATATTAACATATACTGTGTGACAAAGGACCTCACTCATTCAACAAATATTAAATGTGCCAACATCATTGCTAAGTACTTCAGATGCATTATATTTTATTGTCACACAAAACATTTTCCCCTACGTATTATTATACCCATATTACAGATGATGAGAAAGTGAAGTTTCAAAAGACTAAATCCTTCTCCTAGGATTACACAAGTTGCTAAAATGATCAGATCCAAGATTTGAATCCAGGTCTATTCCACTTCCAACATTAACTATTTTATAACAAAAAAGTATACTGCCTCCCATCCAGTTTGGGTGTATAGTCAGTTCCTGTCCAAGAAATTTATCGTTATCATTTCTCTCACAGAAGAGAATCATCTTGCATTAGGCTCTGGGGACTACATCCATTTAGAGAAGCCAGGAGTAAGAGGACCCAATGCTTTATTTGCCAAGGGGGGTTCTGGCCCCAGAACAATGCTGGAGATGAGGCTTAGCTAAGGGGTCAGGGGTGACTCACAGAAGGAGATTGGGGTCAGAAGCTCACTGCATGCTCTCATGAAGAAAATATCACATACAAGCATGAATCAGCCCCTTTCACTGGAGCATCTACTTGGTCTCCTGGGCCTTCATACATTAAATTTACCCATCGTAATGCCATGGCTCCAACCGATTTCCTGTGTGAGATTACACACAGAGGAATCAAACTAATTTGAGATTACATGCCCGCTGCCCTTTCCTATGAAGAGTCTCTTCTTGCTTCTAATTAAACTTTTTCTTCTATGACAAATGCCAAGATGCCAAAAAAGATCCCTATTAAGAATGAGAAGTGCCAGGAGCTTGGGATCATGGGGTGCTATTTCCCCATGCCTGGGTGAGCTCTGTTGTCAGTATTGAATGTCAGTGATGTGCCAAAAGGTCGTGGACTTGGGTTCCTTTAAGTGAGAGTAAACCAGACTCCAGAGGCCGGGCTGTCTGTGCACACCTGGCTCCCAGAGAAATCTCTGCCGCCACTCATGGGTCGCTGGTGCGAAGGCAGCAACTGATCACTTCAAATCCATTCCCAGCCCTGGGAATAAGATTCAAAAGCCAGCACCCTATGTAGTTTGGTAAGAGGAGAAGGAACAGGTGGATGGCACCACGTGCTCACTGTCTTTTATAGCCCAAATGACTTAGGAAAGAAAATAACCTTTATTGAGCACCCACTGTATGCAATGAACGGTCAGGACTCTCGTGGACTCTCAGCTAGTCTTCATAACAACACCAACAAGTGGGTATTATTACCAAGGAGATGATGGGGCAAGTAGAAAGTGCTATTTGCTTATGATCACACAGGCATGAGGCAGAGTCAGGGTCTGCACTCGGATCTGTTGAAGCTTCTCTCGACCTGCATTTCATCTCTGAGTCCCAGTGTCCTCTCTTAGGAAGTTAGGGTAACAACTTCGTGAAGTTGTGGGGCTCAGAAGAAACGTGGATGAGAATGGCAGGCTTTGTTCCTGCAGCGATGCTGCACATGGCGGGCAGGATGAGCCTGATCATCAGTCGTCAACCCCGCTGCCACGGTTAAGGTCGAGTGCCTGCATAGTTAAGGTCAGGCTGCTGTCTTCGAGAACATACTACATATGTCAGATCTTCTAAACTTCCCTTTTCTATGGACTAGAAGAATCACTGATTCTGGGCTTCCTTTTTCCTTAGAAATGTGGGGAGATAAAAAGTCCATTCCATTATTGGTTGAAGAGCAGGCATTGTCATCGTCCCCAGCCCTCACCAGTGAGGGCAGACTTAATGGGAATATGCAAATTTCAGTGAATAAGAAGGAACTCTGAGGGAGCATCTCCATCTTCCCATCACCAAATGGGGCTCAATGTGACTCAGTACAGTCATCCTTTCCTGTTGAATCCTGACATCTCCATCCAACACAGAATGATTCAGAACACTGTCTTCTAATCTCTGTGCCAGAGTGGCTCCTGGCTTGAGTATTGAACACACTCCAAGCAATTTCTCAGTTTTACAAACATCTATGCCATTTAACCTCATGTACATCATGTGCTTGTTTGATAAACACAGGGAAGATTGTATTGACCATACTTCCTTGGATTGATCTTATCAGTGACAGTCAGATGCTGCATTATTTGGGGACTTCCTGCACTCAGGTTGCCAGTGTAGCAACAGCTCACCTGAGGTGAAGGAGGCAGTGAAAGGAACTTGAATGCCTTGAGTGGATCCAAGGAGTGGTCACTGTATGTAATTACAGAGCACCCGTATTCTGGGTCCACAGCCATAGCAATTGGATTCTGGATGGATCTCCAAAACATCCCACACCTCAGAAGTGGAGGGAGGGAAAGTGGATGAGGTACAGAACCATATCTTTTTTGGAGGGGCCAAGATGCACTGCACAGTTTTGAGTCTTATTAGTTCAGCCCCATGTATTGATGGTTCTGTTCCCTGATTCCAGTCTTTGTGTCTCTCTGCCTGTCTCTCTCTCTCTCTCTCTGCCTCTCTCTCTATTTTGTGCCTTTGTCATTGTGTCTCTCTGATTTTCCAACTCCCAAAGTAAACAGTCCAGCAGTGAGGCAGAACTTGGATTTTTACACCACTCTTCCACTTAGCAGTTTGCGATCCCGACACGTCTCTGATGGGCAGTTTCCCCATCTTTAAAATGGAGGTAGTAACACCGATCCTGTTGAGATGCTATTAGAATAAAATGAAACGAAGAGTATATATCAGGCTACTCAGTTCCTGGCTCATAACAAGGGTTCAATAAATGTGCGTTCCCTCCCACATCTCCAATGTACTTTACCCTGTTGATATATAGAACCCTATCAGTCTGTTGGCTTTCCTCTAGTGTGGCCTGCCCTCGGCCCATCTTCAGATCAGCCAACGGAGCCATGACTGGCTGGAACCATTTTTCATCCAATTGGTCTCATTCCAGCAGTTTCATGAGGCCTCCTGCTGTAAATCAGTCTGAGAAAATAAACGTCCCCAGTCCATTAGTGCCCTTCTACCCCAAGCCAATCGGAGCCACAAACCAGCCAAGGCTTGTTAATAATGGCCGTTTGAATACATTCCTGCAGCCCAACCTGGGGACCCTCGGCCTCCCATTCTACCAGCCCCTGCCCAGGAGAAGCCCTATGGTGACGAGGCTGCTGACAGCAAAGGCACTGACCTGATCCTTATCAGTTAGGGGGGACCACACACCTGGTTTACCTAGGACAGTTCCAGTTTGCTCCTGTAGTCCTAGACTAATTACTTTAGTGCCCCTTTCAGAGGAGTTCCAGTTTGAACGCTAAACCGTCGAGAGTGTCTGTGGACACCAAAAATAATTGTCTAAGTAATAACAGCTATCATTTATTGACCACTTGCTATGCGCCAGGCATCGTCAGAAAGGTCTTACGTACTCTATCTCATTTGAACTCCATTACAACACTACAAAGAAAGGGGCTGTTATTACCTCCATTTCACAAGAAACTAAAGTTTAGAAGAGTAAGCCACAGGTCTAAGGTCCACTGTGCCTCACCCCATCCCTTTCACTAGGCAGTGCACCCATCCACCAACTGTTGGGAGTACGGGCTGCTCACTCAGAGCAGGCCCCTCTCCTGCTTCCCCACTTCCAAGGAGAACTGCCCTCAGTCAAACAGAAGCCAAGTCTTCTTGAAAGGTTCCATGCCCCCACTCAGGGAGTAGCCCACAGCCCAAAACTAACTGAAGAAAGTGGGAAGAAGGGATGGTGTAGAGGTACAAAAGGTTCCCCCCATTGCTTCTAGGTCAGATGGACTCGTGGTACAATTCATGCTCCAGAATTTCTGATGGGATCCAGTGAGACCAAATCCTTACTCAGCTCCCCTCCCTGCCCTGTCCTGCTTCCCTTGCTCCCATTCTCCTGAAAGCATCCTCAATCAACCACTAAAAAAACACATCCCTGTCTCAGGGTCTGTTTCCAGGGACCAGACCTAAGATATTTAGTTAGCAAGTGGCAGAGCTGTGACTCATGTCTAGGAAGGTCTTATTCTTAATCACTAGGAAGCCATGAAATGATATTGCCTAATTATACCATGATTAAAATGATGGCCTCCAAGTTATCAAGTTGCCAAGAACCATGTCATAGATTCACAGTTCATGACAACAAAGATGACAACAGCCACAATAGCTACTGTTTATTTAGTGCTAACAGTGGGCCAGTTTCTTTCTTGCATCCGATCCTCTCAACACCATGAGGTTCGTCTTCTTATCCCCATTTTGCAGCCGAGGCATGGAAAGCTTAGAGGAGTTAAGAGACCCACTGACACTGCACAGAAGGTGGTAGTGCTTGGGCTTCCGGGTCCATCTTTCTCCAAAGGCTACACGCCTCCTCAGTGTGGCTGCCTAAATCACTTGCTGTGTAAACTGCTCAAAGAATGTTTGATGAGCCCTGGCTGGTGTAGTTCAGTGGATTGAGCACAGGCCTGCGAATCAAAGGGTCGCCAGTTCGATTCCCAGTCAGAGCACAGGCCTGGGTTGTGGGCCAGGTCCACAGTGGGGCGCACGCGAGAGGCAACCACATTGCTGTTTCTCTCCCTCTCTTTCTCCTTCCCTTTCCCTCTCTCTAAAAATAAATAAATAAAATCTAAACAAAAAAGAATGGTTGATGAAATGGGTTCCCCATCAAAGCTGATGTTCTTGTAACAATTTAGACAGAAAATTTTCCTGTCCCTCCTATCCCACACTCCCTGGGTTGGTTCTTTTTGCGCTGTATTTGACCATCATGTCTCCATTTTAGGGGAAAAGCTGTATTACTCTGGAAACAGCCACAGAGTGTTCCCTTAAGCCAGACATAAAAAGATCAAAGGCTCTGTATTCACTGAAAAAGGGAAAGCAAGTGTACATGCCAAAGGTCTGGAGAGGTAATTCACATTTCTTGTGGCTTTACCATGGAGAGAGACAAAGTAGAATAAAAGGAAAACAACAGAGTTTTAAGGAGAGACAGTCCAGGATTCAAGTCCTAACTCTTCTATCTGTGTGATGATGTTTGCAACTTGCTCAATATCTCCAAGCCCCAATTTGCTCTACCATAATACCAATTTCATTAGACCATAAATGAGAGGGTGTAAATGAGATATAGTATGTATTTCCCCTGCCTCTTCTCTTCCATAAAATTTATAGAGAAACCAATTTGGACCTTCATTCCAGGTCTGAATATTAGTTCAGATGGACTATGCTTTATTCTCAAGCAAAAAAGCATATCCTACTTGATGATAAAAGGTTTCCATTAAAAATAGAAGGCAGATAAAAGGTGGACCTTCATCCAGGAGGCCATCAACTGATTCATAAAAATACAGAATGAGTCATCCTGGCTCTCAAGGCTAAACTTACAATCAATGGGCATCTCTGGCCAGCCTATCCCAGCCCCATGGGGGAGGAGGGGCCTGGCAGGCAATCTTCACACACTATTCTGATCCCCCCTCACAAAACCGATTAACTCTGCTTCCTCCTTAGTGAAAGAAAAATCAATCTGGGACTTTTGCAACACTGTGTTCCAAATGCTCCCCCAGGCCAGGCTGGCTTTCTGAACAACTGGGTGGGGCGTCTGCAGTGATTCCCGTGTGTGTGTGTGCATGTACATGCACACAGCTCCAGTGAAGAACCGGATCATGTGTCTGGCTTTGAAAAATCAATCTCCTAGCCTTCCTCTTGACATTTATTATTGCACATGCTTCAGCTCCTATCAGTATTTATGCCCTTAGCATAAGGCTAGAGAACCCAGACCTACTGGCACTGCAGATGATGCACTTTTCTTTAAAAAGTAGCTTCAACATTTTCACTCCCTGCATACACACTCAGTCAGAGTCCTAGAGCCCTCAATTTGGATGGAGAGTGATAAATTATATGTATGCACACACACACATAAAATATCTTTGATGGGTGGTTAAGGAAGGTGAGTTATCAGTTCCTGGTTTTAACTGTACTGGACAGCCATTCTTCCATCAGCAGGTGAAGAAAAGTAATGACACAACAGCCCCCTCCACTCGCCTTTCCTCAACCCATCCATTCAGCAATGACTTATTTAGGACCCACGGTGCTGTGCACTGGGGATTCACCTGTGGAAAGGGCAGGCGAGAACTCTGCCTTAAGGATCAATCCGCTTGGTGCGGCGAGAGTTAACAAAACAGAAATATATAGGAGCCCCAGTTTGCAAAAGCCTCTTCCCTTGTCCTGAATTTTCCAGGGAGAGGCCCGAGAGTCCTGTTCAGAATCAAGTATGACCAGCTATATGTGTGCAGACCAAGAGGAGACCGCACCTGCTTCTCTCACTAGCTGCCCTCCAGCCTGACAAATGAAAAACCTGCCCCTGCTCCCAGAGGAGCAAGGCAGGTGAATCCCCTTTGGATTTTCCTCGCCTCTAGATATGGTCCCAGACTCCGGGTTTGGGGCTCTAACCTGGGAACCATTGAGCTGGCCGCTGTGTTAAAGAGCAGTGTCTGTTGGGGGATTTAAAACGTATAGATGGGAAGGGATAGGCCCATCTGACTGTGCTAACAGCAGTTTCCCTGAGGAGCTTTCCAGGCTGCTGCCTGGAGAACTCAAGAGTGTTGGGTCCAGTGAACAGTCCAGGTGAACCCTCCTGCCTGACCTCTGGGAAATGATCCTGCAGTGACAGCAATTAGAGAGGCTTAAACACACTCAGCTGGGTTTGGTCTGAGGAAGTTCCCCCAGGAGGAGTGGGGACAGAAAGGCACTCAGATTGATGAGCTCCATCTGAGACAGGTGCAGGAGTTCGGAGAAGATTGATCAGGTTTGGTTCCCCCCACCCCCTTCAAAGAAACAGAAGATGTAGCGGGGAAAGAGGAAGCTTTGGGCTTCAGTCTTGACCTCCCCCCCTCCCGACCAAGCTTAGATGCTTGGTACCTGACTCCCTGCTTCCCATTCCAGGCTACAAGGAGGGAGGTGTGCAGGAGCAGGGAGAAAAAACACGTATCCCCAGCCCTGCGTCCTGTCCCCAGCCCCATCAGGACGTCATATAGAGGTTACAGTGATTGATGATCAAATCCTGGCCATGGCACTTCGTCGTGGCAGGGTGATCTTGGGCAAATCACTCACATACTCTTTCTCTGAGCCCAGGTCCTCCTAACAGGGATGCTGATGGTAGCTAAGGCACTGGGTCCCAGGAAGTATTAAATAAGATTGCTCACATAAAACTCTAAAAACGATGGCTGGTACACAGGAAGCGGACGGTTATTATTATTTTTTTAACCATGTTACTAGTAAACCCCTTATCCTGGCAGCTGCTCCCCCAGCGCAATCTTTCAGACTCTGAGTGCTGCGCGCCACCATCCACCCGTCGCGTCCCCTTCCGAGAGCTCACAGTCTCCTCTGGTCACCCCTAGACCCGGCTTGGGGAGGGTAAAGACCACCTCTCAGCATGCTCCCCAGCATCAGCGGCGACTGGCCGCGGGGAGGTGAGACCCAGGTCAGGGATCGGAGGTGGACGCCCGCGGAGGCGGTACCCCGGTCGCGGTCCCCACCGAGGCTCTGCCACCTCCACCCCGCGAGCGCCTAGCGCGCAAAGAGAGAGAAAGCAAGAAAGGCGCGGATACTGGACCAGGCTTTGACGCGGATCTTGAGCTCGCCGTCCTGCGGCTCGGGCATGGCCTTCCTGGTGACCCGCAGCTTGTTGAGCCCCCCGAAGCCTGCCAGCACCACCGCGCGCATCTCCTGGGCGTCCCCGAGTCGGTGCGAGCCGCCACCGCCGCCCTCCGCCGGCTCCTTGCCTGCCTCCTTCTCGATCATTTGCTCAGTCTCTTCCGCCTTCTCCACGCCTTCCTTGGCCATGGCGCGCGAGGGCGCGGGACGCACGGGATGCAGCGGCTGCGGCGCGGGGGGCTCGAAGCTCCTCTCCCGCGGGTTCCTCCTGTTGAATGTGGGATGCTCAGCTGTGCAATGGCTGCAGCCTCTGCGAGCGGCGCCGCGGTCCACAGCCTCCGCCGTAATCCTCGCAAGAGCCGCGCCCACGCCCGCGCCCGCTCCCCTCCTCTCTTCCCTTCCAAAAGAAGCCTAAACTCCAGTTTCCGAACCAGTCTCCAATCAGGATCTTGATCGCAGCCCCAGAGCTAGATTTGCCCAAGATTCTTGAATAAAACACAAAGAAAGGCCGCCGTGTCCTCCGTTGTGGGCTCAGTATTTGGTTATATACGGCGCAGGCTCGGGGCCTTGAAATGGACAGAGATGAATGTCTGGGCCTGGAGGATGTCTCACCGCAACGTAGTTGCCTCCTCACCCACCAATCTGCGGGAGCGGACAGGATAGACGGGAAACTGGGCTGTTTCCCAAAACGCCGTTCCTGGCTGGAAGGACGGAGAGGTTCGGGAAGCCGGAGGCAAGAGCTCCCGCTCACCGATCAGAAAGTCCAAACCCAGAGTCGTTTCGCTCGGGGCATCACTAGGAAAGTCACATTTATGACGGCTAATTCTCAGCACCTGCATCACTTCAGGCCTTTGTAAACAGGGTTCTCTGCACTTCCTTCCCAGCAGTCTCAGTGTGTGTCTGTCTGTCTGTCTCTCTTTCTTCTCTCTCTCTCTCTCTTCCCCCCTTCACTTTCTCTTCCCTCCACTCACTCTCCCTCTCCCTCCACACACGTAACTGGCTTTATACTTTATTTTTTTGTTATAGAGCACTTCGAAAAGGAGCTCATAGACAAACTTGGATTTTCAAGATAAAAAGTTGGGGTCTGCTGTGCTCCAGTTTAAAAAGACCTCGTTGAGAAACGGTAGGTGTATGCTCTAGTTGCTGTGCAGCCACTGCCAGCCCTTTATGTGATTTCCTTTCCCAACTGTGATCCTCATGCATTTTCTGCTTTTTCTCCAGCCTGGTTTCCCCAGGACTTTGCACATGATTGGTTTATAGTAGAAAACGTGCAGAAAATGCTTGTTGAATGAATGAATGAGTCAGGGAGTGCAGATGCTATGGTGGGAGCCCAGAGGAGGGAACTGCTGACTTGCCCAGGGAACCAGAGAAGTCTTCATGGACGAGGGGGCATTTTGAGCCAGATCATGAAAATGAGGCTGGTTCTTCAGACAGGGAAAATCACATGTACATTCAAACACATCAAAAGGTGACCGACGAAGGGGCTTTAAGACAACATTGGTGTGGGCTGAGCATCCGCTGTGTTTAGCAGTCACCGGAAATGAGGCTGAAAGGTGGCTTGGAACCTGCTTTCCAGGGTTTTTACATACCACGTTATAAAATTCATCATATAATTGGGAAGGCAATGAAAACTACTGAAGTCTTTAAAAAATAAAAGAAAAAAAAAACAACAGCAAGGGAATGGTATTACCAGAACTGCATTTTAGGGTGATAACCTTGGCAGTAAGTGGGTGATGAATTGGACGGTAGAGGCACTGGAAGCACGGAGATCAGTCAGAGGCTACAGGGCAGAAAAATAAACGAGAAGAGGCAATGGCTGTGGGGCAGAAGAGGAGGGGTGAAGGGAAGCTGCATAGACAAGGCTTGGTTAGCAAATTGCACATTTTACTGCAAGCCAGGCATTTTTCAACCTTTTTCATCTCATGGCACACAAAAACTAATTACTAAAATTCTGTGGCACAGAATTTAAAACATATATTTTTTTTGGCTGATCTGACAAAAAGGAGTGTAATTTCGACTCATTCACACAGGATGGCTATTGTTGTGTTGGCTCTCAGCATTTTTTAATTTGACGCTTGAAGGGAAAGAGGTCGGTGCCCCTGACCAAGTAGTCAGGTATCACACATTTTAAAGATTTTTGCAGCACACCAGCGTGCCACAGCCCACAGGCTGAAAATCGCTGCTGTAAACACCCTGCCCAAATGACTAAGCCTGTTTACAGTGTGAGTATGGTGTTTAGGTTGGACTTCATCCTGAAATAAGGTTTTGAGTGCCAGTGGTGTGATTTGGAGGTACTCCCAGGAAGCTCCCACCAGGAAGTGAGAAAGTGAGACAGGAAAGTGATAAAAGCCAATGCAGGTGCACGAATGAGCCAGTTTCCACAGGGGCAAATGGGGCTCAGTCCCACAGGAGACCCTTGAGAAGCAGCGTGGAACAAAGCTCAGACTTATCCTGCTTAAGGAATGAGGAAATGGGCATTTATCCCTAAATTTTCTGCATTATTAACTAAAATCTGTTCTTGGAAGTGTTAACGCCCTGGCACTTTCTTCCTGCCCCATGTATCTGGGCTGAGAGAATCCCCAGACAGAGAACTTCAGATCTTCTCCATAGGAAGCCGTTATCCAAACAGATGATGGTGAACTCCAAGGGGGTGTGGGTTCAGCAGTGATAACATCTGATATATGGTATTGTTTGGAGTGTGTCTACTATTCTAGACACTTCAGATATGTTTGGTCATTTGATTCTTAGAATAACCTTATTAGGTAAGCATTATTATTCCCACTTCTCAAAAGAGGAAAGTGAGTCTTACCAGGGTGAACTGTCATGCTCAAAGGAACACAGTGAGCATGGTGAGACAGACACAAAACCAAGTCCAAATCGACACTCTTAACATGTCATGCATGTTTATTTGGATAGGCCAAATCAGTTTTGTCCCTGATTGGTAATACAAAGAGGGACCCCCCAAAAAACCAGAATTATCTTCTGGAGGGCAGGACCCCCCCAAAGTACAGGCTTCCCCTGCTAGGTGAGTGTTCTAGGAACCCATCTGTAGCAGTGTACTAGCTGGTGTTGTTGTGAGAGGCTGTGTTCGGCTTCAGTGAATTTCTTTTTGAAGACTCTTTCTATGAGTTTGCCCATTTATGAGCACACCTATCCACACTTTGCTGAGTGTTCCACAGTTTTTGACCAAAAACAGCAGGACCCCTGTGCCCCACCCTCCCTATTCACCTGATCTCACCCCAAGCGACTTTTTTTTTGTTGTTTCCCTGGATAAAAAAAAAGTCCTCAAAGGGAAACATTTTGTCAATGTGGAAGAGGTGAAACATAAAACAGCAAAAGCACTAAAAGGCATCAAAATTGACGGGTTCAAAAACTGTTCTGAGCAGTGGGGAAAAAGTCTCAATAGATGCATTGCATCAAATGGAGAGTACTTAGGAGGTGACTGAAGTTTAAACATGTAAGAATAAATACACACTTTTTAATAAATTAACTCCAGATTTTTGGGGTCTCCCCTCTTATTCCATGGCATTTTTGATGTTCTCTGCTCTTTTATTAGGCCTCCTCATGTCCCTGTCCCACCAAGACCCCCCGCCTTTTAGCATCAGTAACATAAATCCACTTTGCACTCAGCACACAGCATATTTAAGAGAAAACGTTTGCCCTACAGTTTGTTAAAGGGAACATAATTGCTCTCTCCAAGGGAATCTTCTGGCTGTTTACAAGCCCCAAATTATAATTGGCATGCCGCTGGTTTTACAACGACCGAGAGGAAACAGCGAGCTCTGTGCTGCTCGGGGAGGGACACTTCCTCTGAGTCTGTACTCTGCTGTTTGGATGGCTAAGTACCCCCAAATCCGATCCTCCCCAGAGGAACATCATGAGAGACATACTGCAAGGCATCTCTTCAAATAAATGCAATAAATCTATTTTTAATTTATAAAATTGATTCTTTGGGCATTCACTTAGAGCTTCTTCACTTGTGAAATATCTTCCATGTAGGTCAGTAGCAAACAGCGGCCACTCCTGGTGAAACACAGCATTACAGTTCAGCTCAATGAACTTGTACATGGCCTGGGAACAGGTGTATGTGCCTGTGAGAGAGATGTGGAGGGTCAAATTCAGGAATGCTTCAAGGTGTTGGCCATCTGAGGGGAGTGTCACTCAACAAAGGTTAGGTATTTGAATAAGAATATATGAGGAACACTTTTAGTATGAATTTAGAAATGTTTTAAATAACCTGGAATGGTTGAGTAATATTCCAGTGAAATATATTACCTGGGGCAGACCCTCAATGTCTTTAACCATATCCTTTAATTTGTTATCTGTTGTAGTTTACTCAACACAATGAGAATCATTTATTACACACATATCATATAATCTTCAAAATAATCCTGTGCCATACGTACCATCATCCCTATTTTACACAGGAGGACATTTACTAGGAACTGAGTAACTTTCACAAGGTCATCTGCTTAGTCAGTGGCAGAGTTGGAAGTTGAAGAGGGAGCCATTTGACTCTGAAATGTGGATTCTTAACCACTGTACTGTGATGTCTGTACTGCTGTACCTTTCGGAAATGACCTAGAGTAGGTCAAGAGGGAGGAGACACATTTAGAAGGTCAGTAGTGAAGAGAGGCAGCAGATTCTGGCAAGGAAATATCTTAGTAAAACCCAGGGGCTTGTATTAAAGGACGAGCGCACAGTTACTGGCAGTTTGTGTTGATGCAGTTTAAGAGACCACGGAGCATGAGTGCCACGAGCACAGCACTATCTTCCGGGGAGTGCTGGGGAGGCGTGCAGCCCATGCTGAACGTGGTGGGATAAACCGCCTGTTTGTATCTCATACGACCCACTGTAGGCGGCAGACGAGAAGTGTCAGAGGGGGACAAGGGTGAACCAATATTTATCCAGCACCTTTAAAGTACTGACCTTGGGCTCTTGATAAGTACTGGAGGTAGAATGGTGAAAAAGACAAACATATTCTCAGTCCTCATGGAGCTGGTGTTCTAACCGAAGAGACATATATTGGTTTAGGTTGGATTCCCCAGAAGCAAACCTTTCTTAATTCAAGGATCTGAGTGTGAATGGTTTATTTGCATGGTGATTTCAGGAAGCAGGCGTCTGTGGAAATGAGACAGGAAAGGGAAGGAAGTCAATACTAGGTGTATTACCTCACAGGTTATCACTGCCATTCACTCAGGTTAAATCCTGCTGGATAACTCTAGATGACTCTAGTATAGAACACACCTCAAAGGTATCTCAACCAAGAGGCAAGGTACATGAAGTATCCACCGACTCCTGTTAGTCCTTGGTTGAGGGAGGTTTGTGGGGGCACTTCATCTGCCTCTTCTGGTCTGCCCTGTGCATGGGCCATTCAAAAACTGTCAGCCAGCCCAAGCTATCCTGAAAGAGTGGCAGGTATTGCACTTGAAAGGCATCGGGTCATTTTGTGCAGAATGGTGAGCTCTGAGAAGGAATAGTTAGAGAATCAAGTCTTTGCTAGAGATGAAACCAAAAAAAATCACATAAGTAATTAATCATTTGCTGGTATGATATAAAGAAGAAATATTAGGTGTCGTCTGGAGGATCAAGGGAAGGTTCACTATGGGAGTGATGGCAAAGTATTCGATTCAGCAACAAATTCAAACACCCAAAATAAAAAGTGGTTTAAAGAAGATAGACTACATCAGGATGGTAGAAAAGCCCCACAAATTCATCAAGAATCAACATTCCTTCCATCTCTAAGTCATCCAGATGAAAGATGGACCCTCATTCTCATGGGTCAAGACATAGCTGTCACATCCATGTTCCAAGTAGCAGGGTGGAGAGGAGTGGGAGGTGGGGAGAGGTCCACATCCTTCTTTAAAGGAGACTTCGGGAGTCCACACAGTACATCTACTTAACTCTCCTGGCCATGTACTGTTGCAAAGGAGGCTGGGAAATGTAGTGACAATGTCCCATGGAAAAGTCAGGCTTCCACAATTAATGTGGAAGAGGAGAGATAATATTAGAAGGTCTAGCAGTGCTACATAGTAGACGCCACTGAAGGGCTTTTTAACAAATGAATGCTCGACTGTGTGGAGAATGGAGGCTAGTCCCTCCGCCTCGTGAAAGCATAACACTGTCCTCAGACCTCAATCCCTGGGACTCAGTGCCACCTCTGAACAGGTGTTTCAAGAGGGTTTTCACCTATTGGATTGTCTCTCTAGGAATTCAACTGTAATTTCATAATGGAAGTGAATGGGAAACCCCAATTCTCTTTCCATAACCAAAAGGTGCTAGTACCAAGACACTGAGAACCATGTCCGTTCTTTGTGAACCTGACCATGTATGAATAGAATTAGAAACAGTGCACCTGCTGTTATTCTTTCACTCACAAGTGGCTGTTATCCACAGAGTTTAGTATCGTTTGAGAAATATGGTCGCCAAGTGAGAAGGAGAATTGTACCGCATAGGACTGAGTGTGGGACTTACATCAAGCAGTTTATGTTTTCGAAGTCTTGTTTATGCTAGAAGATAATTTCTGAGTGATTTCTTTTAACCCTTCCCTGAATATTATCTAGGGTTTCCCCCTAGTGGGAGGCTCTATGATTTCTTATATGAATCATCCCTACAGTGGTGCTGTCTGCCACTTTCAAATGCTGCCGAGGGCTGTGTTCTCCCCAAAGTACTTTGCTGTAGATCATTGTGAATAATGGTAATGGCATGGGATGTAAAGTTCAGACGTAAACAAAGCATTCTCAGTAAACTCAGCAGGTGGAGTCCAGGAGAAACTAGAGTGGGCAAATTCCCCGCACCCCCCTCCCCCATCGCCACCATTTTTTTTTCTTACAAGCTGATGCATCACACTATAAATCAGGATCAAATAATTCTCCAGCTAACTCAGCCTCTTGTTTTTCTAATGTCTCTGGTTTGGGCTAAGAGCTGCTTTCCCTGAAGGTGTGATGTCCTTTATTATTTTAATGCCCTGTAAATAGTTGGTTGAGACTTTCTCAGAGTAATGACTGTAAAATTGTAAGATCTTGTTGCAAACTAAAAGTACTGGATATGAGAAGGGCACATTGCTTGACCTGTTCTGAGATTAGAGAAAAGCTCTTCAGGAGCAGGCATCGTACCCCTCTCTTCACAAAGTTTAGTGGATGCTTTACACAAAGTGGGCAAGCAATAATGTCCGCCCATCATTCATCATCCACCCGTCCTCCCGTTTACCCTTCCAGTTCCTATATTCCTACTATACTGCAAGCAAAGTGGAAGGAACACGTGCCTTGTTTCCAGAACATGTTCAGATCCCAGCTTTCCATGAACTAACTGTGAGGCTTTTAGGTTCCAAGAGGTTCAGAGAGTTGCCCAAATTAAAAGAGAATCAAAAGACCTAATTTTCAGGGGTCATGTGAAAAACTGTGTGAGATACCATGACATACTCTTCCCAGTATTATTTCCCACACATAGCAGTTGGTGACCAGCAATTCCCTTCCTTAGGGGGAGACGGACACATAGACAACAGGGCACAATGTCCCAAGGGGGCAGGACAGTGTAGAATCAATAGGTGCATCGGCCTGGGGTTGGACAGGCTGCGCGTCCCAGTCCTGACCCGACCTCTCCCTGCCCCTGTAACTGTGGGCATGTCCCTTAATCTTTCTGTGGCTTTATTTTCTAATCTACAGAATGTGGATATTGATTGCACCTACTTCTCAAACTTGCGAGGGAAATTGAGAAGAGATAATCCAAATAAATGTCTGTGCTTGCAAAAATTACTCTTTACACACTTGTACTTTGTAACTGCCTTTGTCACAGCACTGAACATCTCAAGCACTGTGCGTTCAATGAAACGGTCATTTACTGGGATAATTACTGATGCTAAGGGAAAGGGAGTGTAGTGGTCAAAAATTGGCTTGATACTCTAGGTCCAAGGCAGTTAAGCAGTGTTTTCTTATTTGCTTTTTGTTTTTAATGCAGGGCATTTTAGGGTAGGATGCTGGCCCCTGAATGTGCTAATGAGACTTTTGAATCTCTAAAAGGGGGTATGAAATACACCTGCACGCAAACTTGCTTGACTTCCAGCCCTTTTCATTGCATTCGCAAGGCCAGCATTCTGCTGCTCTAGACAAATCAGTGGATGACTCTTTTGGAATGTCTCCTGGGGGCTGGGCGCTATAGAGGGACAAAAGGAGAATGACATCACCCTCCCTCAATGAGCTCAGAGTCATACTTAAGAGAAAATAAAGAACACAGTTTTGAGGAGCCTAAACACTCAACAGGAGCCCAGGAAGATTGTAAAATGGGTCTGATGTGGGTCACAGGAGAGAACGGCAGGGAAATGACAAACAGCAGTGCAGATGGCCATTCAGTTCCTCATCGCCAGTGTGTGCTGAGGGCTGCCATGTCTTCCAAATGTTCAAGAGAAAACAAGAGTCTGGATTTTCATGTGAATCTCCCAATTTTTAAATACCCTGATGAGATTTTATACAATAAACAAAACTTATCTATGACCCAAATTTAGCTGATGTGACACCAATTTACAACTTTTGCTCTAAGCCAGTAGTTCTCAGCTGGGGGTGATTTCAACCCCCTTGAGGACATTTGGCAATGTCTAGAAACATTTGTGTTTGTTGCAGCTGATGCTACAGACATCTAAGGGGCAGAGGGAGGGGATACTGCTGAACATTTTACAACACTCAGAGCGAAGGATTACCCAGCCCCCAACGTCAATAGTGTCAAAGTCCAGAAACCCTGCTCTAAGCCAGAGCTCCCCAGATCCTGCCAGGGAGGAGGCCTTTGGTTTTGACTTGCTGCCTGTGTGACTTTGGAAGTGTCCTTGTTCTAGGTGGTAAAAGAGGGTACTTGGACTAATTGATGCTCAGGGGACTTTTCAGCCCAGGGGCCGAGGTCACATTAATCATCATTGTCAACAGTGGCCTGGCACAAGGGCTCTCTCTGCAGAAACAACATTGATCAGAAATGATAACCACTGAAATGACAGCACACCCAGGGGAATGGGTCCAACCTGGGACACTGTTTGTCCTTCGGACACAGTCAGAAGCCTGTTTCATGCAGGTCTCACTCCAGGCAGCTGAATAAATTTGAAGCTGGTTTTAGAGGCTACTAAATCATTCTGGGCAATTCTGTTTTAGAGAGCGTACACATTTTGTTGAAGGAAAAATCAAAGGACACGCTTTAATTTAATATACCACCGCCTTTCCAAACAGGAACAGTCTCTCAGATATTGATTTTGAGTTTTGGCATTGCAAGAGCCTGCTTAGCCAGTTGGTTATCATGAGCAAAGGCTTTTGTTTTTTTTTTAATCTCAAGGATTTAATTCCATCATGCCCACAGTGGGACAGAGGCAGGCTATGAGCTGAAGTGTATGGAGAGGTTGATTCTTTGAGCAGGACGAGCAGGGGTGGGGGTGACCGGAACAGAGCCTGCAGGAGGGTAATGAAGACAGGAGTCTCCAGTACCTAAGCCCAACACATCACTGCTGATGTCAGCTCTAACCCCACCTCAGGCAGTGTGAGTCACCCACTTACTGAGGCCACCTTTGGGGGCCATCCTTCCTCCTTTCCAGGACCGCTGCAGGGTTTCTCCAACTGGGATAAATTCCTAGGGAGAAAGGGCTTTCTGCAATCCTGGAGAGGCAGAGGCAGGGCTGTGGTTTAGGGGGTCCTAGGCACAAACCCTATTCTGCCCTCCTGACGCCCCCCTACCCCAAAGCAAGTTGTGACCTTGGTGCTGCCGAGTTCCAATCAGGCACCTGCAGAGCCGGGGGGTCTGCAGCACTTGCTCTTACAGCAGCCTGTGGGTTGGTAGGGTAAGTTCCTCAGGAACGGTGACACAAGCTTGAGGACACAAGAGCAGTAGCAAAGCCAACCCCATGCTGTGTGACAGTGTCATCAGCAGGTGTGCCCTGTTAGAGGTTCTGGGGCCCTGAAGAGCTGCGCCAAAACCTGGTACATCTGCCCCCAACCTGGGCAGCAGTTGCTCTTCCAATAGGTTCCTGTACCCTTAGCCTAGAGAGTTGAGAAATAAATCTCATTATATGGCAGGAGTATGAGCGAACGCAGGCGATCCCTGCCAGTCACTAACACACTAGAAGTACAGGTGACAATCCTGTCCGATGTGCAGGTGCTGTAGTTAGGGTTTCCCTAAAGCAGACCCTGAAACGAGGCTGTGAGTCCACACAGTTGATCTGGGAGAGCATCCAGAAAGCCCTGCCAGTGGAGTGGGAAAGTTAGATAGGGAATGCAAGAACATGCCTAAAGGGAAGGGGCGTCACCTGGGGTCTGCCCTGCTGGGAAACTCCCGAAAACCATGTGGAACTCTCTCCAGTTATCCATGTGGGCATCGATAAAGCCTGGCCTTTGCACACCAATAATTGTCCTTCTATCATTTGTCGAGAATTGCTTTCAGAAGCATTAACTTTTCAGAACTTGCGGCTTGTCCTGCTTGCTGGGCGAAAGCCCGAGGAGGGAGTAGCAGGTGTTCTCAGGCAGCAGTGTTAGGAGAGCACAGGTGAGTGTCAAAGGTTTCTGGGCTGGGCAGTGCTGGCAGCTGCTGTCACACATTGATTTGAACTGTTGTTCTCATCGAACTGTTACAGAGCAGAACCAGGGAGGGGGTGCACGATATACTATTACCAAAAGGGCCCCTGCTTTTGCTCTGGGGGTTCCCCCCACCCCTGCCCCATACTAATAGGTTCGTCTAGCCCGCTGCCAGGGGAAAGACATCTCTCAGTGCCAGAGATTGGTGAAAAGGAAAGGAATTACTTATTTAAAAAGTTATACAGACTTAGAGTAATGACTTAGTGTCTTCATTAAAATACTGAAGTCCTTTAGAATACCTACAAACACACAGTCCTTCCTTCTCCCTCTGTCCAGTCCGGGTGCCATATCCCAGGAAAAGGAGTAGGAGTAAATGGTTCAGGCGGCCCCCGGTTCCCGGCACCCTCACCATCAGCTGTGTCGCTGCCACATTCTCCAGTTAATCCAAAACCACGTGGCACCTTCTCCTGGCCCACCAGCAAGAGTCCTTTCCCCCCTCTTCTTCCCGCAGCGTCTCTCCTGCATCCTTCCAAGCTGCTGAGAGAGAGCTCTGCATGGCTGCTGCATCCTGCCTTCCAGCTTCCTGAGCTGCGTGGAAAAGGGAGACCCAAAAGCCGCCTGGGCCCCAACCTTCCTTCTTTTCTCTCTCTGCCCTTGCTGTCACCAGGGGGAGTCGGCTCCCAGTTCCATCCTGGGTGGAAGTCACTCCCATCTCCCTGGCTCAAAGCATGGCCACAGCTATTTAACATATCCATGAAACCAGTTAAAACTCATAAATATGTTAAATGACCATGTCAGAGGTTAGCTGCAGAGCTGTTGCTATGCAAAACAGCTCTCAATGGCCCTGCTCCTTGTGTCCCACCCCCCAGCTCAGACTTGTGGGGCTGAGGACATTCTGTATATATTTTTACTAATATTTTCTGGACACCCTGAGTTCTGGGCTCCATTTCAAATCCCTATTTGGGGCCCCCCTTGGCTGCACCCTGTTACGGTACTACTCATATGAATGAAAGCCAACTGTAATATCCTTAAACATGCAGCTCTTACAGACAACTTCCAAAAAGCAAAACATACTTATACATTAAGTTTTTAAGCAGTAAAATAAACCAATAACATTGAAAATTACAACAATAACTCAATGTGATGGGTGGCATTGTTTGGATAAACAAAATCAATCTTTGCCATGCAAATATGGTACTGACTACCAGATTTCCAGCAATAGACTAACTAGAGTCACTTTTATATGCCCCCCCCCCCCCCCCCCCGCCACACATACATTTCTACATTCCAGCTGCTGCAAAAGTTACTTCTGTAGCTACGGGGTCATTTGGTCTTCACGTGACATAAATGTATCATTTTGTATTGTCTTTTTATCAGTCAGGATTTTCGTGAAACTGGTTGATTCCATAAATAAAGGAAAGGAATTTATTGGACAGGTGCTGGGTAGCTTCCAGGACCGCTGGGAAGGTTAGGGGGTCAGGCTCTGCCATCCTGCTGGCGCAATGGACGGTAGGATGCAGCTAAGACCCCAGCAAAATCATGCCATGAAACCTGGGAGGTGAGCACACTGCTGCCACCATTTCTGGTAAATGTGGGACACTTTTACTTGTGCCTCCACCACCTAGAGCCGACACCGGGTCACCTTGCTATTTCACTGCCCTCCTGTTACTAACATCCTGACCTGCTGCCTCTGCTCCAGCTACCCATCATCAGGCTCAATTCACAGCTACCTTGCTGCAAAGTCCAGGCCAAGTGTGAATCTGATGGCTGGAACCTGGACCATGAGCCTGCATCCTAACTGTCAAAACAAACATCTGTGTCATCAGGTTCTAGAGGGGGACTCAGGTTCAAGGGGAGGCGTCCTCCAGACATAGGAAGGAGATTGAGATGCTGGGCAGCCAACAAACGTGATTAAGTCCGGTTGCAGTCCTTCCTTTTTCTTTTTTCATTAGGGTGTCACAGTTAAAGGAGTAAAGGAAAAGTTTGATGGGTTGGTCACAGCCTACTGAAATATCCCCAAAAGTTATCAAGGTGGTCAACTAAAAAATACGTTTCAAAGTTCTGAAAATGGGGAAGTGGAAAGTGCTGAGTACATAAGATCAGCATAGTCTTGTCTCTGTAGGCCTGTTGCTCTAGCTCATCCTAGAAGGCGAGGGGTGCTTCTCATCTATCCACTTGTGAGTAAGAGCAGGCCTAGGGTTCAGGCTTCAAGGAGGAGGAGGAGGGGGCAGGGGAGAAAAGGACACAATTCATAGTAGGTCTTCAGCTCCTGAACACGGTAGGTTGGGCACTGAGTTAGCAGGAATGAGGAGAGAAGTGCAATTTTTAGAACAGAGCAGGAAAGAGCTCCACTTGGCGTGAGGAGAGGGGACGAGCAAAGGTGTTTTGAAGCCCAGCGACCTTCACTATGGTTTGAAGAAGGAACATGTGGGTATTAGACCACAAAAGAACAAGGTGTTTATAAGAATACCGAATGTTCTACAGGAAATATTCCGTATGTGCCAGGGGAACACTCAAGGGTAACTTGGCTTTCTACCGCTCTTGTCCTAGAAATAAAACTCAAAGGAAATCTGTTAATCAAGGCCCTTTGAGGAGAAGCACTTACTGACTTCAGTGAGCACACTAGAGTTTAATGAAGGTTTTATTATTTTTAATAAAAAAATTCTAGGCTTCCAGGTAAATTGACATCACCAACTTTTCTCTAATTGTGTAAAAAATCAAATTATTCCCATAAGAAGAGTTTGGAAACAGGTGGGCTGCATAATCTTTTTAGGACTTTTCCATCTGTAATGTTGGATATCTGGGTATTAACTTGGGATTTCCTGGGGAGGTATACGCTCAGAAGTAAAAGTCATTTTCGGATAGACACAGCTCAGGTGAGAAGACCACCATTGCTCATGGAAAAGGCCCAAGAGAGGTGATCTGGACAGGGCAGCAGTTTTTTCAAGAATGTTCCACCTGGTGAGCAAAGAGTGTCTGAACATATAGGCTCAAAGAAATACACATTTAAATATTGACTCCTTTATTTTGCAGGTAAATTTGAAAAGTGTGTGAGTGTGTATGTGTGTGGATGTCTTTGAACACTATGATCCAGTGTGGTTATAGGCCTAGGGCAAAAGCTCTGCAAAAAGTGTTTTTGGAAGAAACATTTGTGAGGTGAATTTCTGCATGGAGACAAAAGCCTTTATAAGATGTAAACTTTTGACTCAGCAATTCCCCTTTTAGAAAGATGTGTTAAAGAAATAAAGACACGCAAATGTTTCAGGTCTAAGCATTTTCACTGCAGCATTCATTATCATATTCTAAATCTAAAGTTCTAACAACAGGAGACAGGACAAGAGATTTGTTTTTCATAACCACACAACTGAAAACCATGGGACCTTTGTAAATGCTATCAATGCGAGGATGTTTCAAGCAGGTTGAAAAAGCACCAAGTAAGTGATACCTGCACGTGCACACGTGTACTTCATGTTGAGCTCTGAAAACACCAAGGAAGGTCTTAATGGTGGTTTATTTCTGATTAATGACTTTATGAATATCCTGAATTATTCTGTATGCCTGTCAGTGCTTTCTAATTTTGACACCATTTATATACTGCAAATGACCTTGCTTTAAGAAAAAATATATTCCAGCACACATCTTCCCCCCCAGCTCTATTGACAGGACAAGGAAGAAGTAGTTTTTAATAAATGAATAGCTACATGGTGTATGATGTTTTTATGTACATCATTTAATTAATTGACATAATATCCTGTGAGGTAGAAAGTGTACTTTTATCTTTATTTTATTTCTATATACAAGAAAGTGAGGTGTGCACCACTAGAGATTGGAAAAGCTGGGTTCAGCCCACATTGCTGGTTCCCAAACCCAGATGCGTTCACCACAGCAGCTGTCATCCAGGTCCTGGAGGATCTCCTGGAGGACTCTCCCACCCCTGCTTTTTGTTCCCCAGAGTCCAGTCCTCAAGTCAGCTTTGAGAGGCCAGTACCCCTTTTCTGGAAAGAAAGGAAGGAAGGGATGGAGGGCAGGGAGTGAGGAAGGAAGGCAGGCAGGCAAGAGTTTGGGCTATCGGATTTTAAACGCCCAGCAAATATTTATATTTGGGGTGGGATCACTCCCCTAGACCCTCGTTTGGGAACAGACCATGTACCAAGTCTAGAGAAAGAGGCAGCATTTGGTAACAGGACACGAGGAGGGGAAAGAGGCAGACTCCTCTGGACAGCATGGAGAAAAGGTAACGCGTTGGCAGCTTGGAGCCCAGGGCCTTGTAAGTGCTTCATGGGTGGAATCCAAGACGAGCCTGCATCTTCATTCCCAGTGAGTCCGCCCAGAAGTGACTCAGTGAATGAATGAGAAGTGGGACTCCCTTCACCCCAGGGTGGAAAGAATTAAAGGGTCAGAGATACCAAGGATGTTGAGGGAAAGAATAGAGAGAATTTAAGGATCAAAGTACAGTAGTTTTTTACTTTCTAATTGCAACATAAGTGGTGCTAAGGCATGACCTCAAACACTTAGAGAGAAAGTCCCATCTCAGTTGTTGGGAGGCTGGTGCCCATTGAAGAAACAGGGTTAATGCGCTCTCAAAAGTCAACACCATGCAAAAATGGTCCACGCAGAGAAATGCGGCTCCCCGCTGCCTCCTTCCACCCCATTCGTCCACCCACCCCAAGTTCACTGTTTTCTGGTGTATCTTTTGTGTTTGTTTTCGAAAAGACTAGTGTGTGTATACGTATGTTTTCTTTTTCCTCTTCTAACACAAAAGGTAGCATTTTATAGATGCATGTTTTGCACTTTCCTCTTTTTACTCACCAGTGTCTCCTGGAAATCATCCTACAGTCAGTTCAGAGAGATCTTTCTTATTTCTTTTTAGTTGCTGAGTGACCCATTGTGTGAATGTACTGAAGTTGATTCTTACCCAGCTTTAAATCTTGACAACTAATTTAATTTTTAAGAATCCAATAGAATAATTTAATAGAGTAAAACACATCTGTGGCCCGTGAGTTTGTCACCTCTGGCCTGTGCATTTTGCCTAGGTTGAAATGTCCCTAAGGGAAGGAGAGGGTTCTGGGGTTGGGAGGTTGTGGGGGCAGAAGGGGGCAGCTCATAGATAGGGGTTGAGGACATCTCCCCAGAAGGCTGGGGGTGGCGCGAGTGATTGGGACCCCCACCCCACTTCCCTCACTGTGCACCGGAGAGGTGACAGGCATCAGAGGAAGTGGCTATGGGGAGGAAGCTCATGAGGGGGCTGAGCTCCAGGTACCAGGACCTCAACGTCAGCAGAGCCCAGCGCTCACTTCCTGTCGTGGAAGCAATAGAGAAACCCTCCTTCAGGGGCATATCACTGAGGGCCAGGAACCGCCTGAATGAACACTCCGCCCTTTGGAAACCTTTACGGCTCGCACAAATTGGAGGGTTTCCGATTATTGTGTTTCTGTCATCCTAGTGGAGGGAGGGATCACTTGGATTTTTCCTCTCTGTATTTACTATCTTGTTTGTTGCTGAAATGCAGAAGGCTGTTAGTAGGTCAAATTTTATTCAGAGAAAACAAATGCAACATTTCTTATACCCTGTCTGTGGAGCTCAGTTCATTTCCCCTTCATATCCTCTATCTTATTTTATTCTTCCAGAACTCCTGCCAGGAAGATATTATTCCCAGTTTATAAATTTCAAGTTCATTAGATCCAGAAAGACTAAATTTCTTGCCCAACACCAAACAGTAAATAAGTGGCAAAGCTGGGAGTTATACCCTGTGTCTGACTCACAAATCCCCAGACCATCCTCTCCAAAGAGTAGTACCTGACCCCACAATTCGGTCACAAGCCACCATCTTTCAGAGAGTTAAAAAAACACACTTTGGTGTGTTTTGTCACGCTGTTCAAAGCTGAGGAAGTACAGAGCAGTCCCAAACACTGTATGCTTCAGAGTCTGTACAAGTAAATCTGTGAACATCCAGGAGTGCTTTTGAATAAACAGATGAAGCGGTAAAGGGTACTTATTTGGCATGTTTTACAAATGACATACTTCAGTTTCACCTCTTGGTTGGGAGAGGGGCGACTTCACTCCAAACAAGAGAAGCCGAGCTGTAAAAACTCCAAGAAGAAAGCTGGGTTGATTAATGCCGCTGACTATGAAAGCGGACTTGGCTTTTTCGTTAGAACCATCTTCTTAAAAGTAAGTGAAAACCTTTAACAATGACCCTTAAAGAAAAAGCGAGGTAGTGCTTGGAAGGACACCATGGGCAGCTGTGGGAGCTGAACAGGAGGAAGCCTGGAACCCAGACTGCTCCTTTCTCTGTCTGTGGGGCAGTGCAGTGTTTTCTCTTTGCTTTTCTCTGAAAATGTGATTTTTTTCCTCTCCCCCTTTTTTTGTTTCTCTGTGTGTTTGGTGGAAAATGATTGTTTAGACCCTCAGCTCCTTCCATGCATAAGAAAGAAAACAAGTCAACCAGGAGAAGCCTCTAACAGTGAAGGAGTATGAGTTCAGTAGGAGACAGAGAGTCTAAAATAAAGAGACGTTTTCCTTCTAGGACTGACCTTCCAGAGGGTGCAGAGAGGGCTCTGTGTGGTGGGAGAGTGCAGGAGGCAATGGGGCAGATGACGGCCTGGAGGCTCCAGAAAGGTAAATTTGCAAATTGTCCAAGGACACGCTTTTAAGAGACAGGTACAGGATGTGAACCCAGGTCTCTCTGATTAAAACGGCTGCTCTGGGACTGGGCAACAGGAATGACTTTCCTTTCCCCGTCTCCCTCTTGGATTGGTTGGGAAGTTCAAACAGGATGCTCATAATGTTTGGGGAATTAAAGAGTGCTGTCTAGATGTGAGAAGTACTGGTGCTGCCCCCCCATCAAGCTCGGACGATACCTGCAGGTCCAGGTTAGGATGAGGCGATGAGACTGAGCTGTGCAAACACAGTGGTGGACCCTGTCTTTGTTAGAATGTTGATATTCCGGTTGCCATGAATTTCTGCGTTCATTTTGATTTCTAGAAATCATGCATAAAATCACTTTTTTGTCATCCATTTAAACTTTGCGTCTCGAGGTGAGTGCCTCCCTCTCCTGACCCTAGTCCTGCCCCTGCAGTGGCTTACCTTACCGCAGGTTTTCCCAAACTGTGGGACACACATACAAAAACGTTACTATGACGTTAAATAACACTAGTCACTTCATGAGGATGTTATTTTTCCTTTTTCCCCTTCTTTTCCACAGCTGTGTCATGCTTACATATTAACAAGCATGCTTATCATCTTCTGCCCAGAGAGGTCAAGTGACTTACCCTTGAGTGCACAGTAGGGGCAAGAAAACAGGGGCTAGAGTTCAGGAGCCTGGCCCGGTGCCCTGTGTGTCCCACAGGACCATGGGTGCCGTCCGTGGACAGAGGAAGCACTCTGTTAGTCTGGCCCTGCTAGTTGCTGTGCAGTGTGTCTGGTGAGAGTGGGCAGTCCTCACGACTCTGGTGTTTTGGAAGGCTGGAGTGAAGGCCTTTGAGGCTGGCCAAGTTGATGTTTCAGAGGGCGGTGGTAAAGATGAAACTTTTCCCTGGGTTTAGTAAGCTCAGAGAAGGAAAAGAGGTCTCATTTACTAGTGCATGGATGAAGGAATGAATGAATGAACGCATGAATGAGTTCAGGGAAACCTGAGATGAGGCTTAACCTATCTAACCTTGGCTGTAGTGCCCTGCCCTCATGCCTCCTGGACACCCTTACCAGCAGCAAGTTGACTTCCTGTGGCATCTTCTCCTCTCCTGGAATCTACTTTAGGAGATGTCATCTGGCCTGGGCCACTCACCCCTTTGGAATCTTGCTAACCTGTTCCTGAAATGGTGTTCCATTTTTCACAAATAGTAAGAGCCTCCTATATGCAAAACAAATCATTTGACACAGAGAGAACACCTAAGAAAAAGCCAGAAGGAATGAGGGTTTCTTTTTCCCCAGCCAAGAGCCGGGATAACAGATACTAAGCCACTTATACCGCCATGAGCAGCCCTAGGGACCCCATACACAGCCCATCCTGCAATCCTCGCAATAGTCCTGAGCTGGGGAAACAGCCTCAGGCACCAGTGATGTTCCCACATATGTGCTGTTAATGTGCCTGTCCTCACAACTATTCCACAAAGAAGATACCACCACTTCCTCAATGTACAGACGGCGGAAGCCGAGACATGGAGAAATTAGTGAGGTGCCCAAATGTACTGCATTCTACGTGCTGCCACACACTGCAGCCAACACTGAAACCTGACACTGTGGCCCCATGGATTTTGTCATTAGGGCCCGTGTGGCACCATAGTTGAGGGACTGACATCCCAGCTGGCCCTGGGAGGGACAAGTTCCTGCCTGAAGGATATATGTTAGCCAGGACACCACTGCGTTACCTTTGTTGGAAAGTCACAAGTGTTTTTTGGGGGGGAGGGGGACTGCAAAATGCCCTGTGGTACAAGGTCCTTTTTTCTGAAGCAGGGAACACCAGGACTTTCATATCTGCCTCTTTGATGAAAGGACAAGGCTGAGGGCTTCTCATTTTTCCAACCTCTTTGCAAAGTGGGCCTTTTGGGAACGATAAACAAGAACTGACACCTGTGCAGGTCACAAAGGGCTGCAGTGCTTTTGATTCTTTTTTTTAATATATTTTATTGATTATGCTATTACAGTTGTCCCATTTTCTCCCCTTTATTCCCCTCCGCCCTGCACACCCCCTCCCACCCACATTCCCCCTCTTTAGTTCATGTCTGTGGGTCATATATATAAGTTCTTTGGCTTCTACATTTCCTATACTATTCTTAACCTCCCCCTGTCTATCTTCTACCTACCATTTATACTTATTCCCTGTACCTTTTCCCCCTCTCTCCCCACCCACTCCCCTGATGATAACCCTCCATGTGATCTCCATTTCTGTGATTCTGTTCCTGTTCTAGTTGTTTGCTTAGTTTGTTTTTGTTTCTGTTTTAGGTTCAGTTGTTAATAGTTGTGAGTTTGTTGTCATTTTACTGTTCCTATTTTTGATCTTCTTTTTCTTAGATAAGTCCCTTTTAACATTTCATATAATAAGGGCTTGGTGATGATGAACTCCTTGAACTTGA